>OX463769.1:1829057-1916557 GCA_949825005.1 Gasteruption jaculator | reverse complement strand
TTAGTGTGTAAGTCGTGGAATACGAGCACGTACGCGTATCCCGATTTGCTGCGTGGGAACGGTCCCATCACGTCCACAGCAACGACTTTCCAGGGGCCATGGACACTTCGTTTGCCCATCAGACCCGCTGGAGCCTTTTGGTCGACTTTGCCTCGTTGGCAAATGTCGCACCTTCGAACATAATCGAGAGTGTCGACGTACATTCCGGGCCAATAATAGTTTTCGGCGGCCCGAAAGTACGTCTTCGCAACGCCTACATGACCCGCTTGTGGCTCGTCGTGTACCTCCCTCAGGATATCGATCCGCGTCGCAGGAGGTACAACCAGCTTCCAAGCGTTGAGGTCCGGTACGAGGAGATCGAGGAACGAATTCGGCCTGTAACGGTACAGGGATTCGCCCTCGAATTTCCACCCCTCGTTCTTCGATGGGTATTTCGAAACGTGGTCGAAACGGTTTCGATACCATTCCGACTTCGCGTCTTCGCTGGGGAGTTCCGGTATCGACGTTGGCTCATCGAGAGCCGCGACTTCGATCTCTCCCTCCTCGTCCTTCTCGTACATACGAGAGAGGGCGTCTGGAACGTGGTGAAGGGCCCCCTTTCGGTGGATCACCTCGTAATCATACTCGAGGAGTTCCAAGGCCCATCGCGCGAGTCGACCATCCGGGCTCTTCAGATGGTGAAGCCATCTGAGACTGCTATGGTCCGTGATTACCGTGAAGCGGTAACCCTCGAGGTAGTGACGATACTTCCGTATCGCCCATACAACCGCTAAGCACTCCTTTTCGGTCACCGAGTAGTTTCGCTCGGCGTCCGATAGGGTGCGACTCGCAAAAGCGATCACTCGCTCTTTACCGTCGAGATTCTGCGTCAATACCGCACCGATTCCGAAACTGCTTGCATCGGTTTGTAGAATAAATTCTTTGGTGAAATCGGGTGTCGCTAGAATTGGAGGGGTCGACAATTCGTGCTTTAACTGTTTAAAAGCTTTTTCTTGATCGTCCCCCCAATACCATCGAACCTTCTTTTTGAGCAGCTTCGTTAGCGGAGTCGATAAGGTCGCAAAATCTCGAATGAAACGTCGATACCACGACGCCATCCCTAAGAACCTTCGCAGTTGTTTAAGGTTCTTTGGCGCCGGGTAATCGATAATCGGCGCGGATTTTTCAGGATCTACGTTTAGACCCTCTCGGTTCACTCGAAAACCGAGATATCGAACCTCATCCCGGCAGAACTCGCACTTCTCCGGGTTAATCGACAATCCGGCCTCTCGGATTTTGTCGAGTACCTTCTTCAACCACACGATGTGGTCGTCGAAGGTCGGCGTCGCGATAATTATATCGTCGTGGTACGCGAACGCGACCGGTTCCATTTCGGGACCGATCAAACGGTCCAGCAGCCGCTGGAATGTCGCTGGGGCTCCGGACAGACCGTACGGCATCCTCGTAAACTGGAAGAGCCCCTTTCCAGGCACGGTAAACGCGGTGACTTCCCTACTCGATTCTTCCAAGGGAATCTGGTGGAACGCTTGACTTAAGTCAAGCGTCGAAATATAGCGCGCGGATCGTAACTTATCGAGTATCCCCTCCATATACGGGAGAGGATACGCATCCTTCTTCGAGACGGCATTGACTTTTCGGAATTCCAGGCAAAATCGATACGTTCCATTTGGCTTTTTAATCATTACAATGGGGGTCGACCACGCACTGTTAGAGGGCTCTATTACTCCCTCGTCTAACATGCGGTCGACCTCCTCGTACATAGCTTGGCGAACCGGCGGCGACACCAAGTAGTAGCACTGTTTGATCGGTGCGCTACCCTGGGTGTCGATCTGGTGCTCGATTATGGACGTTTTGCCTGTCCTTCCCGAAACTGAGGGAATTTCCCTCGCTAAAAACTCGTCGAGTTTCCGTTTTTCGTCGTTCGTCAAATCCATGAGTCCGCTACATTCGATGTGATCCCGCCCCGGAGTGACCTCGTCAACCTCGTCGTCTGCAAATACGTGGGGGATGTTGGTCAATTTCGAGACCCAACCCCCCCTCGCGCTATCGATTACTATTTCAAACGCGTTGACGAAATCGATCCCCAGGATCATCTCGACCGTCAGGTTCGGTAAGATCCGAACGTCGAAATCTTTTCCGGTTCCGTCTACAGTGACCGTCAACGTCGTTTCCTCACGGATCGTCTCCACCGTCCCGTTTGCCGTTACGACTTGTTCTACGAGAGGGGTTCGAAACGTTCGCCCCTCTCGAAATGCGGGGTTTAACCCGTAGGCTCCCAGGAAGGTGCGAGACGAACCGGTATCGAGGAGTGCTTTCACCATCCGTTTACCTACCTGTACGTAGATAAACGGACGGAGGGCGTTTTTATCGTCAGTGATCGTGAGTACTGTCACTGTTTCCGGTTGCTTCGGGTCCGTATTGTCCGGTTTCAGTACTACCGTTGTCGTGGTAGTCGTTGTTGACGTCGTGGCTGTCGGCGCGTCAGTCATTCGCGTCGACTTCGTCGTCGTCGTTGTCGACGTCTTTTTCGTCTTTGTTGTGGTCCCTTTCTGTCGAGGGGAGGCACTCGGGACTCTCGAAGTTACCTCCCGGACTCGTTTCCCGAACAGCGCTTGCAGCTCGGGTTCGGTTTGCCGGAGTTGTGGCAGCTATAGCAATAGCCTTTCTTTTTCGGCTTAGGGCAATCTCTTAATAAATGGTCGGTGCTGCCACAATTCCAGCAACCCCCTTTCTTTTCCCCCGGACTACTTGTTCCCTCCTTGCTGGGGGAATTCGACTTCGCCTCCGCCGTCGGCTTCGAAAACGTGACGGTTTTCGACCTCTCGAAGCTCGATGGTTTCGTTTCGGAACTCTTCGATGAGACCGAAACGCAACACGTTTCCTCTGAGAGGAGATTAGTCGAATCGTACGACTTCTCCCCCCTCCTTGCTACCATACCATTCTCCGGATGGTAAGCGTAGGCTTCGAGAGGCGAATCTTCGACCGTTGGCGGGGGTCGATATGCCTTCATCATCTTCCACCGATTCTCGAGTTCGGTGGCGACGTCCATCAGGTCCTCGAGAGTCTCGATTTCGTGACGGTTCAGCGACTGCTGATACCTGGGACGAAGGTTCCGGTACGCGATTTCCACCAGGTCCCTCTCGCGCGGAGGGCGTTCCATCTGCGACACGCAGCCCTCTAAACAAGTGAGGAACTCGGCGACGGTTTCGTCCGTCCCCTGAGTCCTCTTTCGGATGAAATCATCCAGTTTAAACTGGAGATCTCGAGTACCGAAACGAAACAGGAACGCACGTCGAAATTCGTTCCACGTTTCCCACTCGTCTCGGTGTATCCGACACCATTGAAGGGGTAAGCCCCTCAACATCGTCGGAATCGCGCATAAGAGGCTGTCGAGTCGCAGACCCTCCAGGGTCGCCTAATCTTCGATGCGACCCAGGAATTCCTCCGCATTTCCGTCAGCACGACCTCTGTACGAGAGGCGCCACCGACTAACGATGGCGCTGAGGCCCGAATTGTCCCGCACGGCGCTGGGTCGTCTTCGGGTCCCGTCGGCCGGCCGATACGTTCGTTCCTCCCGGAAGTCCGTTCGATCGGACTCACGCGAGCGGTACGTCGGTACCGCATCGTGTGGCGGGAATCTGTCTCGCTCCGGGGACGATTGATACAGAGGCGCGTCTCTGTATCGTCGCGTACGAGGCTCGAGGGGTTCATACTCGGCAGTGGTGGGAGGTGGTCGGGTGTGTCGTGTCGTGTAGGGGTACCGGTCGTGTCGTTCGTCCTGGTCCCCTCGTCTTAGGGAAAACGTCATGCAGGCGTCATCCCCCTCGTGTACCCGTCTTGTCGACGAACGGGGGAGGTTCCTGTCGAGGAACATCTCCCTCGCTTCTTCCCGCGTCACGTTTCGTCGTTCGTCGGGTCGTGTCCGAGTACTTCGGTTCGTCCTGTCGGGTTCGTTCTGTCGTAGTTCAACGTCTACGGGTTCCACGAAGGTCACCGTAGGCGTCCGTGTCGGTGGCAATTGTGGGTCTTCGTCGGCTGGGGGCGTTCGTGTCCGTCCGGGATTCCCCGCTGGGAGTTCCCCCACCTCCGGTTCGTTATTATTAGGAGAAGGTTCGTTCCCCGTATTCGACCCTTGCCGGGTTGAGTCCCTCTCGAGTTGAGAGACCGTCCAGAATTCGGCTGAACGACCTCTCGAAAGGTTTAACACCCTTCGTTCGTAGGCGTCGAGGAGCGTCAACAATTCGAGTTGACGCTCTCGGCTTTCCTCGAGGGACTCCGGGATCGCTTCTCGCACCGCCCGCCGGTGGCGCAAGAATCGCGTCCTTAAGGGGGTATTCTTCTATAAATTGCAAAAAATCGATGGGAACTTCGGGAATTTTTTTTTACAAAACTATTCAATATTTTGATCTGAAATTTTATAAGTGTTTTAATGAAGTTTCAAGAAAATATAACAGAATTTTTTTCTAACGAAATTAGAGTTAACCAACTCGGATTGATATCATGAAGTATTGAACTTTATTTTTTCTCTCTTCCTTTGCGTGTAGCCTTAGAGCTCCTGTATCTCTCTGAAACATATAAATCAAATTTTTTTGTTATTATAACATCTATACCTCGTTGATATACCTAATTTTAAAGTATGAAAAAAACGTTTAACAAAATGGCAAACATTTAAAAAAATTAAAAAGGCAACAACTTCATTTTTTATGCAAATAAGTGGTTAAAAAATAATTTTGCAGAGAAACCTATAGGTATATGAACTAGACAATTAAACTACCTTTAAAATGGCATGCGGTTTTTTTCGATAACTTGAAAACTCGTTGAGTTATCGTGCACGCAAAGTCGGAACATCATAAAATTTTTATTTCGAGATAAACGCGATTGACGTTTGCGGTAGAGAAAAATTGCAATTTTTTTAATACTCACGGCTGCTAATCCATTTTCTCACTAGTCAGCAATGCCTGTACCATAGAGGAGACCTTCCTCTTCTTCAAATAGTTCTGACGCCTTATCAGTTTTTATTTTTTTAGCCAATCTAGCTTCTCTGGTGGATTGCTCGGTTCGGTTGTTTTGACGCTTCACACGCTCCTCATCGGCTTTCTTGGCGTAGGTGATTGATGTCATTCCAATATTAAATTCTAGACATTTCATGATCCTCAAAATCGCTGAAAACCCATCATTAAAAAGCACAGCTGCTATGTATGCAGCGATTTCAACAGTTTTCGGGCCAGAATGTAAATGTTTCGGAGCAAATCGCCAAACGACAGCATTAAAACTTTCGTTGGCATTCTGAGTGTAACCGCCCAAGCATCTTTTCAGTCAATCTTCTTTCGAAAGATCTTCATAGATCGGAAGCAAATGCTTTTGCACATCAGGATGTAGCGGTGGAGGATGCTCATAGATGTTTGCTCCGACAGTTTGTGACAATTGCCATTCACACCAGCTGTCGACACCAGTAGGGCAATATTTATGCATTGGATTTTCATTTGTTGAGCACATATGGTAGTATGTTGCCATAATTGCCTTCTTCATGTCTTCAACCGAGTTGACGTTCCTTCTGGCCAGGCCGTAATAATTAGTCAACTTTTTTATAAGTCCATCGGTGAGTTTTCCTTTGCCACCTAACTTTTCACTTTTTTTCAAATTACGAAGTCTTGTGCCCATACGTTTCTGCACGTGTCCAATGCACTCACATTTTACGACGCCGTAATCATCTCCGTAAGGTTTTTCCTTCAAAATTCCCAAGAAAGTTTTTGAATCGCCGTCGCCAATATAAACGGTATAGTAGACGCCATAAGACTCGACTGATCTTGAAAACATTTCAAGAACAGCATCAACCTCCATTTTCCCGGAGGATCCTTCATGATTTGCAGTGCACTCATCGGCGTAGTCCTCGTACCAATCATCATATGCTTTCTTACCTTCCTTGTGAGGGCATGTTGCGCAACGTTGACAAATTGTACTTTTGACAATCAAGTCCACGATTTTTCCGGTGTCGTACGCAATCAAAGTCGTGACGCCAATTTTCGAAGAGAATCCTCGTTTTTTCCACGAACCATCACCTGACACTTTTAATTGCAAAGGTGGCCTTGACTGGTCTTCATTCAATTTTTTTTCTTCTTCGATAGCATTCTCACAACTTTTCCGAAAAAAAATCCTCGAGGCATCATAAATGTGGTCGAGTATGCGATAGTATGCTGTTTTGTTGAGCCCTTCGCAAAAGTCCATCAAACCTGCAAATAAGTTGACGCCTTTCAAACCTACGCCTAAGAATCTCATCACAAATACCATTCTGCGATTCACTTCGAAACCATTGTTGATGGTAGGGCCGGAATTCACTGAAGTTGCACCGCACTTACACGAAACAACGAGTTTCCAACCAAAACCACGGTGCTGAGTTTCTTCGAATTTCACAGCTCCTTTGCAAGATTTGCAACACAACAACTCAGACAGCATGCCGAAAACTGTTACAAACTCGATAATACGATACCGGTGCGAATTATTTACCGGAATATCTTCTGCAGATGCTCTTGATAATTTTCGGGCACTAGCACTCTCACCTACCGGCTCGCCTTCCTCTGCCGTATGCTGATTGCCGTGAAACGTTTTTCTGCGCCTTGTTGCGCGATAATTACCGGTATGATTTCCCTTTGGATAGGAAGTCATTCTGCACTTACACAGTAGAGAACTGCTCGATAGCCAGAATGAAATTAACCGTTTGAGTACCAGAGCCTTTTTTTGCTTCCAAATAAAAAATTGCCAAGCGGCGCGATAGTCCTCTTTTTATTCCTTATTTAAAAAATGTTAGCACTTTTGGACATGGAACAGAAGAAGCGCGATTGCGCCGCTTGGTACTCAAACGGTTAACCGTTTCAGGGGCACATTTTTATATATGGAGAATACGTAAAAAAATTTTCAGAGCTGTAGCCATATGCGTTACCGAGAAACTAATTTTTCTGTGAAAAAACAGCATTTTTTTATGTTAGTTGTTTATAACAAGTATTTAAATAGATTAATTATTGCAATTTTATACCAAAATTTCATAAATTAGGTACCCAAGAGTCTAAAAAATACTTTTGTACCTATAGATAGGGCAAAATTTGTCAGAAATATTTTTTAAAAAACGAGTAAAAATAGGTTTTGCTAGGGTTTTGTCTACCCCTGAAAGGGTTAAGCAAGCTATTGTGACGGTCTCCGAAATCAATTCACACTAATATATCCAAAAGTCGAGAAACATCTACTGTTTTTCGTCCTATAAGTAATCTACGAGTCCTAACTCAGCTAGGCGCTTTTCTGGCTGTCTGTTCAGGCCCGCACTTGCTCCGCGCGCTGAACGACGTTATCAAAAATAGCCATAGCGGCTGAACCGCTTCAAATTTCGGTATAAAATTTTATCAGCGTATTCTTTAAGTGTTGTACTTTCGATTTGTACAATAAAAAAAAATCGAATTTTTGACCTATTTATAGAGGGATACCCCCTGAACGTGGCTAGATCACCGTCTGTGTCTAGCCTTAATCGCGACAAGGCCCCCCGCAGGGCCTCCTCGTCGTAACCCAACAGGAGCTCGTCATCGGACAGCTCCTGGTCTGTCTCGTAATCCACCTGACCCATTCTCGGGGAAAAGAAAAAAAAAATCGTTGACTTCTGCGCGGCCAATTACAATCTTAATCGATTTGAAAAGAAAAAGAAAACGAATTTATTAAATAAATAAACGTTACCGGGTAGGATCGCTTCCTACCAGGTCGATTCTTGAGAGAGAGATTCGAAAACAAAAATCACAAAAAGTTACGAAAAGTTTTTCTTAAATATTGAAAACCATTTAAAATTAATTAATAATTTTAATAAATAACAAATTTCTCCAATACCCGTTTATTGATTAAATAAACGGGGAGAAAGTTCTTCTTGTGAAATATAATTACGCCAACAAAAGAAATTCCCGATATTCGTTTCAAAATTCGAAAAATAGAATTTTCAATCAAATGAGAAAAAAAAATTATTTCAATCAAATCAATATCGTTAAAGATAGATCGAAGCGAAGCGTAGAACAGAAAAAAAGAAGAAAGCAATAGGAGAAAAGAATTGCGTCGAAAAGAAAGTAGAAAAAAAAAGAAGAAAAAATATTTTTCGATCTCGAGGATCTACCGCGATCCTCGACTCTACCTCTACCGTTAAAACGAAAACGAAAGTAAAATATCGTTAAACGAAAGTTTCTTTTTGAAGGGATTCGGCACGTCTTTAATTTTCACCAAAATCACCGCGTGAAAAAAAAGAAAGAATGAAAAAAAAACTATTGAATTCGTTATTCACTATTAAAACATTCATTCGACGAAAATTCTCGAAGGTCTTCCCAACGAGATTTTCAAATTCGACCGTTATCCTTCGATCAGCTTCGATAGCTGTCGAGCCGGTCGTTGCGTTGCCTCAAAATGGCTGCCGAATCCACTTCACAAAGAAACACGAAATCCACTGTGTGTTCTCGAACGATTCGAACACTACGACACTCGTTTCACACAACGAAAAACAATTCGCGGTTCACTGAATCTATATTTCAATCGAAAGAACGAAAAAGAACACAAAAAGAAAATGATTCGAAATCGAAATTTTCACGTTTTGGGCCCCACGTTGGGCGCCATTTTGTGACGTGGATCTCGCTATCCTAAGACAGGGGACCGTAACCCCTGTCACGTCACTTCTTATCACCTGAAAATCTTCTAAAAAGGAAAGGAATCCAGGTCGCGGGCGCCAGGTGCAATGCACCGCGTCGACCAGCTCAGGTCATGAGAATGGTAGAGAGGAGGGTTCGTTAGAAAACGACACGAAGAAAAATAAATGAAAATCAATATATTCAATAATAATAAGAAAAAAAAGACATCCAAAGGAATAATAATAATAATAAAAAAAATACTATAAAAATGCAAAAAAAAGAACTAAGCAAAAAAAAGAACTAAAAGGGGGCGAAGTCCTGTCGGCCCCTTCGAGACAGCTGGAGTCGAGCACGTAATGGGAGCTCGCTCGGAGAGGGCCACCCGCAAGACTTGGGTGGCTCAATCCCTGAGCTCGCTCGAATTCGTTTAATAAAAAAGGATAGCCGTGGGGGGACTCACGATGACTCCCAGGTCGCCGGAACTCCTGCGTTTTCCCTCCTCGAGTTCTCGGTCTCGGCTCGGATACGGCTCCCTCGTTCTCTCTCTCTCTCTCTCTCTCTCTCTCGGTGCCGTTCTCGGCTCTCGTTTTCGCTCGTTTCGAATTGCGAGGCGTCCCGATTGGCGTCCAGCACAGAAGTGAAGACTCCGGTGTCGTCTCCGGCGTCTTCCGTCGAGTGGGAAGGCTTCGTGCCTCCTGATTGGCTGCGAGGGGTCACGTGCACCCCTCGAATCGATCGACGATCTCTGGATCGAAGGGAACTCCATGTTCCTTTCGAATTCGTATCGAGGGCGATTCCCGTAACCTGCGGGAAATCGTCCCTCGATTTGTGGTTCTCAGCCGGGGCCTGGATGACTCCCTGGAATGATCCTCGGCCGGTATCGATGCTCGATTCAGCGTCATAGATGACCGTCGTGGTCCCTCTTCGCTGATGACGTCATTCCTCAGTCGCTTCGGTTACGGAGCTCCCCCGTGCTCGAAACGGTAATTCGTATCGGTAGCGACGGATGTCGCGACGTGTCTCATAATCGCCGAACTTCGCCCCTTCGAACGATCGCTCTTATCGATCTCGCGATTTTTATCCTAAACCTATTCCTTAATAGATGTCGCAATATACATGATTTGATTAATAATATACATGATTCGATTTCGCTCTTACACCGCGGATCCACTTAACCTAAGAGTTTGTTGACTTCCGTGTTGGACGATAATTCGATCGATCCATGCTGATCGATCGATACGTAAATGTATTTATTAATCACGCGTCGCGAACGAGGAAAGAAAACGGTTTTTCGGAGTCCGGGACTTTTGTGACAGAGAATCCGTGTTCTCTATCACAGTGTTACAACGTTTTTGCGTACATCGGCTGCCACATTTAATTTCCTGCTTGAAAAAAAAATTTGTTAACTGCGCAAATTTAAAAATTAGGAACTTACTGCACGATCCTAAAAGGTTCTATTCGTGTAGCTAAGGTGAATTATATTCAATGACATGAAATAAAAAAAATTTGAGGAAAAATCGTGTTTTTTTGAAAAAAACCTTAAAAATTATATTGAAAAAAATGACGGATCCAATATTTTTACGTTTTCAACTTTTAAGTTTTTTTCATGTTTCGAAGTTTTGAATTTTTTTGTAGTATTTTCAATTTTTTTCACTTCCCTGCTCTTTCTACTACTTCCTTTCACTATTGTCGTGTTTTCACCAAAAATTTAAAAACTTCGAAACATGAAACAAAAATTAAAAATTGAAAACGGACAAAAATATTGTTCTATCCTTCTCCAAATAACAACACCTTTGCTCGAGCAAACACTTTATACATAGTTTGCCGCTACATAGAACCCCTTGTTTTTTCTATGAGTCTCCCCTAGTCTCACTTGAGGACAAGGTCAAACCGAATAGCATACCTGTTTCGAAATAAGCAACTCGCCGGTCCCGACCGAGTTGCTTATTTCGAGACAATACTGTATTAACGACAATCATACGCCTTTTCGGCGTTCTGATTGGTGGAACGTTTTAATTAATAATTCGGTAATTAACCCAAATTTTGAAAAATGGTATTGGACTTTTCGTCTCCATTTTTCACCCCCTACCACCACCTTTCGGCATCGACACGTTATGCCAGACACCCTGTATACACAGCTTCAACCTACGTATACACTCAAAAGCATTCTGTCCGCATCAGTGACGGCTCATCGGTTTGCTACGCCTTAAGCAATTCAGAAGCTCCCGTACAGACGTGAGGCCCAGGACAGTCTATTTTTTTAATGATTTATGTGTATCATCAAGAGACGCGGTAGTGGTATTTTATTTTGGCGCGTTGCAAGAGCGTGTTCAAAATTTAATTTTTCAATACGCTTCATTAAACGCACTAAAATTAAATTGTACACCATTACAACAAAGTTTTAAATGAGGTTTAGTAAACGCGCCAAAATTAAATAAATTTACAATAAAATTCTGGCTGTGATCATAAAAATGTGCCTCAGTTAATTTTTAAACGCGCTTCAGTAGACGCGCCAAATTGAATAGATAGTTTATATAACTCCGGTTCTATCTTATAAAATTTAATTTTGGCGCTTTTAATAAAGCGCACTGAAAAATTAAATTTTGAACACGCTCTTGCAACGTGTCTAACAAGGAAAGGTCTCCAACCCGACCTCATCAATTTCAATAATTTTTGGATAGGTTGTAGTACTCGAAAAAATAAGAGACACGTATTTTTTTTTATCTGCTGACATCCACTTTAAAGGAGTGAAAACCACCCCTAAACTTTTATCCGAAAATCGTTTTTTTATCATATCTCAGCTTCTAATTAATATTTTTTAAAAAAGAAAGTGGAAAATATTTATCGTAAGAAGTCGAAGATATGAGGTGTGTTTATGACCCAAGGGGTTGCAACCCTTATTTTATATTTAAAGAAAACTAGATTTTTTATGCTTTTTTCCTTCCAAAAAACCAGGGTATGAACTGTAAAAAATAAAGAAAAGCATTTCCGTTTACTTATCGAATATTTCAGTTGTCGTGTTTCAGGATTTTTTACGCAACCGCCCCCAAATACCGTAAACTACCCCTTAAAATAATGCATCTCCTGTAAATGATGAAAATTTTTTTCTTGAGATTTATTACACGTGGAAACAGAATGTATTTTTACATAAAAAACAATCATTTGATAAAATTTTTTGCAATATAGTAGTATAAAGGGGGTGATACAAGTCACTCCCAGAAGTGAATTATTCAATGTAACTCGATATTTATTAATATTTTTTAATGGAAATGATTGAAAATTCTTTTTGAAGGGAAGATTTATACCTTATTTTTCCCTTATCCTTTTCTTTTTATAATTAAGTTACAGTATCTTACTTTTCAAAGTGTTGACAATAATGGTTATCTTCAAAAAAGTGCTTAAAACATAAAGACTTTTTACACCAACCACATCGTATAACAGCAATATTGTTACATCCTTCTATATCGCACCGTACATTGCAAGAATCCCCAAAAGAGAACTCAACAGGATTTTCTTTATCTGGTTTTTTATTAATGTAACCACTTTGGTTACATTAATGAAAAACCAGATAAATTTCATTAATTTTCATCAATTTTCTTTAATGTAACCACTTTGATTACTATTGTTGTAGTGGTTACATAATGTAACCACTTTGGTGTAAGAAGTCTTTATGTTCTAAGCACTTTTTTAAGGATAACAATTATTGTCAACACTTTGAAAAGTAAGATACTGTAACTTAATTATAAAAAGAAAAGGATAAGGGATACATAAAGGATAAGGGATAACTCTTCCCTTAAAAAAGAATTTTCAATCAGTTCCATTAAAAAATATTAATAAATATCGAGTTATATTGAATAATTCACTTCTTGGATTGACTTTTATCACCCCTTTTATACTACTATATTGCAAAAAAATTTATCAAATGATTGTTTTTTATATAAAAATACATTCTGTTTTCACGTGTAATAAATTGCAAGAAAAAAAATCTTTTTCATCATTTACATGTGATGTATTACTTTAAGGGGTAGTTTACGGTATATAGGGGCGGTTGCGTAAAAAATCCTGAAACACGACAACTGAAATACTCGATAAAGTAAACGGAAATGCTTTTCTTCATTTTTTTCAGTTTATACCCTGGTTTTTTGGAAGGAAAAAAGCATAAAAAATCTAGTTTTCTTTAAATATAAAATAAGGGTTGCAACCCCTTGGGTCATAAACACACCTCATATCTTCGACTTCTTACGACAAATATTTTCCACTTTGTTTTTTTAAAAAATATTAATTAGAAGCTGAGATATGATAAAAAAACGATTTTCGGATAAAAGTTTAGGGGTTGTTTTCGCCCCTTTAAAGTGGATGTCAGCAGATAAAAAAAAATACGTGTCTCTTATTTTTTCGAGTACTACAACATATCCAAAAATTATTGAAATCGGGGAGGTCGGGTTGGAGACCTTTCCTTGTAAGTTAAATTGTATACCATTACAAGAAAGTTTAAAAACCTGGTTTAGTAAACGCGCTAAAATTAAATAAATAAATAGTTTATAGACCTCTGATTTGATCTTATAAAATTTAATTTTGGTGCGTTTAATAAAGCGTTCTGAAAAATTAAGTTTTGAACACGCTTTTGCAACGCGCCAAAATTAAATTGTATAGAATGAAAATTAATTTTTATTTGCGTTTTAGTAAACGCGCCAAAATTAAATAAAGTTATATTAAAACTCTTGCTTTGTTCATCAATACGCGCCTCAAATAATTTTTGAACAGACTTTAGAAAATACAATGGTTTGAAAAGAATTTTATTACTTAGTAGAAATAAATTAATCTTTGGAAAATTCAAAACGCACATTATCATGTATGTTGTAAATACGAAATTCATCTTCAAATATTCGAAAATTGAAACTTTATAAATACTGTGCAATATGTGCCCATAATTATGAAAGTGGTCTAAATCATATTTTTTTGTGTTGATAAATTTAAAGGATATGTTTCAAATAAAATAAAAAATATTTTTACATTCTGCAGTATTGAAAGTTGCAGTATTATTGGTCTTGATTAATACAGACAAAAATGTATTGCATGATAAAATGATGCGAGATAACTGAAAATCTCATCTTTTTCAAATCTTGACTTATTGTTAGACCAGTTACATAATTATGGGCACATACAGTGTCATATTTTTGGTGATGGAATAACACGTCTTTTTATTTTGTTCTTATTATACGCAAATAAATTTAAAAAATTCAAATACATTTGAATTAGAAATTATCTCATGTGCTAACTTGGTGATAATAGATAGACTATTAAAATATTAAATATACGCAAATAATGGAAAGTCACAAGCAAAAAAAAATAACTTCTCCTTATTTTAATAATTTAAATCTTTGAACCTTTAAGCATTATACAAGTGTGGTAGCTGGTATTGTTACTGCCCAGCGTAACGGATTCAAATTTTATAAAATATTTTTTTAGAAACTCTATAGATTCCCAGAATTTCAAACGTACACCTGAATCAATATTAACGTTTCTCACAGTTCGAAATCATTTTTCTCTCTAATCAAAATTCCAAGAAAATGGTAGAGTGAACGAATTACATACAAATTTTCATATGATAAAAATCCGATCAATCATTAGAGCTGTCCGGTTGAGGAACTTGAAGACGTTTCCTAAATAAATATCGGAATCATTTTCAAGGCACCGACAGACAAATTCATCCTACCATTTCCTTATCAAAATTCAGTTTTCCAAGAAAAGAGGAAGATTGGGCGATACTTTTCGTCAACACTTATCTACCCCTACAATTTACTGCATGAGAGTGACTGCGTAGTTCTTGGGCCTTAAGCCCTTAAATACACAAGGTGTAAAAATTGATAGTAGTCGAAACGAGGTATCAATTTGTACCTTCGATTGACTTAGAGGGAAACCGTAATCTAGGTTTATGATAAGTTTAAAGTAGACGAGTAATTTTGTCATTGGTCGAAGGAGTACCATTACCCTTCGATTTTTGACCAATAGATCAAAAAGGAAAATTCCTCCTCTAAGAATTTTCCACCAATGAAAAATTAACGTGGGTGGAGGAACTTTCTTTAAAAAACTCT
Organism: Gasteruption jaculator; assembly: GCA_949825005.1. Taxonomy (NCBI): domain Eukaryota; kingdom Metazoa; phylum Arthropoda; class Insecta; order Hymenoptera; family Gasteruptiidae; genus Gasteruption; species Gasteruption jaculator. The sequence goes on along the minus strand of OX463769.1, from coordinate 1,901,820 downwards.
TGTACTCAGTCAACAAGCAGTCACTTACATTAGTAATAGTAGCAGTTTTCCACTAACATTTTTCGGAGTAATAGCTTTCATAGTCAAGTTTTTCACAAGTTTTGTCCAGTTGAAACCCAAAGTTGAGAGTAATCTGTTATAAATCCCTTGTAAGACAGTTGAGTTTTGAGTTAGCAGAGTGAACACTCGAGTTTTCGAAGTTCCAGTTTATAGTCCCAGTTCGGTTCCGGTCTTAATCAAATTTTCAATTTTAGTCTTGAGACAACCAAGAGTTTTAAATATCTTTTGAAGTTTTGCGTTAAAGTGAAGTTTGTGAAGAATTGAATTGACCCGTTTTCCAACGACAAATTTTTGTGTAAAATTTTAAATAAAGTTATACAAAGAAGTTCGGTGTTTTAATTTCAACATCCATTCCTGCGTTCGGATTGTCCATCCTGCTCCGCAGTCACTTTTCGCTGGATCACCGCCACCAGGACCATAGTTCACGGATACAATTTTTTTTGTTTTTTTTGTTACCTCTTCCATTTCAATAAAGATAAGTACCTACAATTATTTCACTATGTTTAAATTATTTTCAGGCGACTCCACGTTTATATTTTTCCAAAACATGTCAATTATTCTTTTCATTCTTATCTCCCCGGATCAATTCTCCGAACTGACCCTAGCTTCTCTTAATCATAGAATTTATACAAAAGTTTGTATACCTCCCATTATTTGCCTAATGACCCCCTCTTAATTAGATTATCTTCTTAGAAATTCTCACCCGCAAATAAAAAAAATGATTTTGCGAAAACTCTAGTTTATGTACTTTATTTTCTTTGTCAATAAACTACCTGTCGAACCCTTTCAAGATCGTATTTAATTTTAACGACTTTGTGGAAAATAATAGATTTACCCCAATGATCTATTTGGGAAAGAATGGGAAAGGTTACCCCTAATCCCTTTCATTATAATTATACCTGCATACTTTTGTTATTATGTCCCATTTTGTGTTTCTTTTAATGTTCTAACTTCGTTTATATCTACCCCACTCAAGCATAGGTCCAAATCCCTGGTAGTAGAATTGAGTTTCTGCACCTAAAACTGGACCAAACCTTGTCTAGACTCAACATTTTTTTGGTTTCTCAAAAGGATTGTAACAAAAAATGTATAAATAAAAATTAACAAATAAGAAAATCGTTTTTTGTGTAGTTTTATCTGTGGAGTCGTGACAGTATAAATAAACAAATTTGGATGATCTTATGATTTGGTGAATCTTATTTTCGGATGAGAGGGTGTTTGCAAAAAAGAGACAAATCCCCCTAAAGAAACACCTTCGGTGCAAAAAAATTGAGAAAAGTTCATGTATGAAAAGTGGTATCTCTACAGAAAGCACATCTGATGCAATAAAAACCCCAAAAATAAAAAATGATTTTAATGAAGAACAAATACGTCATATTTTTTATAGTTTAGAATAGGATAAACACAAATGAATATCAGTGTATCGTCTAAAAAATATTACTACTAAACATAGTTTTGTGATACATTGTGAAAATGTTCAGCTAAATAAAGTAGTGAAATCCGGTAACATTAGAGAAGTTCATTTTCCATTAAATTGATACGAATTTTGAAAATCTTCAGCCAAATAAAGTATTAAAATCCGATAACAATAGACAAGTTTAATTTCCGTTATATCAACAATCAACAAAGTAATTGAACATTTTATAAGTTTTTGTAAAATTTTTCATTTATTCCACAAGTCATAGGAACAAAAGAAGGCAGTCAATTGTCAAACAAGACTGCCACGATACCCAACAAAATTGTTAATTTCTTATTACATTGGACCAGAAGTTCACAAAAGTACCTAGTACCCTCCATTTCATATGATTTGACAATTTCTTCCATAGCCTCTGTATATCTTGTCCATCTGTAAATATCTGTAGTAATCAAAACAGAACGGAAAGAGTTTTTTCTGTTTACGTGATTAAAACCGGTACTGAACTTGTCGAGCTCCGAACCCTACCAATAAGCAATAAGTATCTTATAATTTAAACTAATAATTAAAACTGAAACATTTGAATTAATAATGTCACAAATAAACAATCAGAAAAATTTATCAAAGAGGCTCTTGCGAGTACAATTGAACCCAAATGTTACAAAAAAATGAATGCAAATATTTATGTATGTATTTTATGTTTAAAAATTGAAAATGATTTTCAATAAATAATTCTAATGTAAACATTAGATTTGTTGTGCGCATTGTCTACTTTTTATTAAAATAAATAGACTATAACTTGATTAACCCGTGAGAAACCAAAAAGTATATTTCCGGCCCAAGTTTACGAGAATGCCCAGTCATAGACGCATAGATGTGCGCGCTTCTTTCGCGCAGTCGCGTTATATGAAAAACATGGCTTCCCTACAGATAACCGGATGTAATCAAATTTTACTCACATTAACATATAATATCTCAAAATTTTCCACGGTTGCAAGTTATTGACAAAATGTAATCTGAAAGAGGAAGCTTTTATCTTTAAATTCATATATTTTATATTGTTCAAAAATTTGTTCACGCTTCAGAAATATAATTTTTTCATGCAGTCCCATAAGAGTACATGTAGAAAAGTAACAATTTCAAGATTTAATTTCATCAAATTTTACACGGTAACACCATAAAGTAAAAATACCATAAGATTGGGCAGAGCTTGAACTATTGAAAATATTACAGCTGAGTTCATAAATATTTGTGCAAGAACCTCCTTAAAGGGAAACCGTAATCTAGGTTTATGATAAGTTTAAGGTATACGAGTAATTTTGTCATTGGTCGAAGGAGTACCAACACCCTTCGATTTCTGACCAATAGATCAAAAAGGGAAATTCCTGCTCTAAGAATTTCCACCAATAAAAAATAACGTAGGTGGAGGAATTTTCTTTAACAAACTTTAGAACTTAGTCGAACAGTCAGTCAATCTCAATCACACAGTCTCAATTCTTCAGTTTTGTCAGACAGTATTCAGTTAATAGTCAGTACTCAGTCAACAGTCAGTTTTTAGTCAGTACTCAGTTAATAGTCAGTCAACTGTTAGTCATTCAGTAATAATAGCAGTTTTCCACTAACAGTCGCTCAGTAATAATAGTTTTTCCATTAACAGTTTTCGGAGTAATAGCTTTTATAGTCAAGTTTTTAACAAGTTTGTCCAGTTGAAACCTAGAGTTGGGAGTAATCTGTTATAATTTTGAGACAACCAAGAGTTTTAAATATCTTTTGAAGTTTGTATTAAAGTGAAGTTTGTGAAATAGTTTGTGAAATTTTTGTGTGAAATAGTAAATAAAGTTATACAAAGAAGTTCGGTGTTTAATTTCAACATCTATTCCTGCGTTCGGATTGCCCATCTTGCTCCGCAGTCATTTTTCGCTGGATCACCGCCACCAGGACCATAGTTATCACGGATACAATTTTTGTTTTGTTTTGTTACCTCTTCCATTTCAATAAGGATGAGTATCTACAGTTATTTCACCATGTTTAAATTATTTTCAGGCGACTTCACGTTTATAGTTTTCCAAAATATGCCAATCATTCTTTTCATTGTTATCTCCTTGGATCAATTTTACAAACTGACTCTGGTTCTCCAGATTCATCGAATTTATTCTAAATTTTTTTTTGTATACCTCCCATTGTGTAGCTAATAACCCCTTATAACTAGATTACCTTTCTTAAAAATATTCACCTTCGATTAAAGACATTTTACCACAATAACAAACCTTTAGTTTCATTAGCGTAATGATAATCCCATTGTTTCCCCTTCTTTCTTTAAGCAATAAACTACCCGACCAGATTTCATACAACTTTAATGATTTGCGGAAAATAATAGGTTTACCTCTGAGTTTTCAAAAAAAAAATATGGAGAAAGGGTACCCCTAATCTCTTTCATTGAAATTATGTACCCATATTTTTATTATGTCCCATTTTGTTTCTTTTAATGTTTCTAACTTCGTTTATACCTGCCCCACTCAAGCATAGGTCCAAATCCCTGGTAGTAGAATTGAGTTTCTGCACCTAAAATTGGACCAAACCTTGTCCACACTCCACATATTTGTTTTAAAAAGGGAATTTATAAAAGAAAATAAATAAATAGTAAATTTACAAAGAAATAAATGTTTTGTTTTGTTGTTTGTCTGTGGAGTCGTGACAAATGTGTTAATAACTTATATTGTATAAATAATAACAAAAAGACGTAACTCAATAACAAAACTTAATAACTTATATGTGAACCGCTTTCGTTGTGTGTGTTTTTTTTAAATAATATTTTAAACTGATGCCAAAACTAGTTTTCTTCACTAATAAAAGTCTCGACATCATTGAATGAGATATCACTTCTCGTATCATCGTCAGATGATTTGTTTTCAAAATTAGATTGCTGATTAGCAATATTAATAGATTCATCTTGAGATACTGTAGGACTTGCTGTTATTGGTACTTCTCCTTTCCTTTTTTTTGTGTAACACCTAAAATAAAAACCAAAAATTAACGCATTAAATACAAATTACATTACTGAAGTAGAAAGTGTATTTTTTTACGTTAAGCGTATATAAATATACAAGAAAAAGGATCATACCTTTCGGTTTGTTTAGAAATTTCTTTTCATAAGCTGCTTTTCTAGGTACATATTGTGACGATGCATTTTCTAATGCATTCGCTATGTAAAATCGACGAGACATTAGAGTAAATAAGAACTCTCCCAGAGACACCAGTTAGGGCTCTAATTGTATTTTACGGACGCATAGACCTCACGAGGGCGCTGTGAGCACCCTAGAAAACTGAATCGTTCCTTACGGCAATATTCTTTCTTATATTCCGGCAAATGGGGAGAGTAAAAGACGGAGGAGAAGGAGGACCACCCTCAACAGGAAGGAAGGAGGCCTTAAGATCCAGAAGGACAAGAAATCCAGATAACGCCTCGACGGATACGGGGACGCCTTTATTCGTCTGGAGAAGGCGCTAGCAGACGACACGAAGGAGCGATGACGTCATCCTTCGAGCCTTACTTCAACTATCTCCAGCCGAAAATCGTCCTAGACAAATTGGCGACATCTGGCAGGACTCGTAATCAATGATAAGCGGTCGATCACCCGCTCTATCATGATACGGGACTGCCTTATCGACCTAGATCCTCTCCTGCCGGAAGATATTAGAATTAAGGAACGATAAAGGTGCGTAACCCCGAAGACATTTTGTCAGTCGTCCCGGAAAGATTGTGAGGTTCACTGGGAGAGAGAGAACGAGGACCGATCACGGAGTTGATACCGATTTTCCTCGAGCGATAGAAAGAGAGATAAAGAGGACCCAGTGAAGGATACGAGATCCTTTGGTTCCGGTGAGTGCACTCTGCATAATTGTTGGGATTCGCGCAGGTCTTCGGGGTTTCCACCGAGTGCAAGGAATCCTCCTTGCACGTGGTGGATGAACGTAACTGCACGCAGCGTCCTTCGAGGTTAGGGTGCGTCCGGTAACTAATTCGGGCGACTGCACCAATTGTTATTTTGTTAGTTACTTTATCAAGATTGTATAAATGTTCTATTTGTTTTGAAGATCGCTTATAGCGAGAATTGTTATAAAGATTTCTATTTGGAAAAGTTGTATTCTGAAGCCAAATTATTAAGGGCGAATTATTATGGTCACTTGTCAAAGCCCGATAGAGATCCAACTTTGTATTTATTTCTTTTTATTCATTAAATTCTTATTTTCTTTTATATATATTGTGACGTGGAATTCGGAAGGGTCGGGCAACCTCCCCCACGTGCACTTCTAATCTTCCGTTGGGAGCCAGCCAGGGTCGACCTGGCCGTGCTGGGTGCTGAAAAACTACGGAAAATAAGATTTGGGGACCGGGAAAATGAATAAGAACTCCCGGAATCTACTATAATATCACAACACCGGATCTTTATTCCCGGTCGAATCCCATAAAAAGAAATAACATCAAAAAAAAGAAAGAAATCGAAAATAATAATGATATTCCTAACGCGACAATGATCGACATTCGCACCGGGAGAAAATCCGGCGACCGGAGTTCACCCGGTGTACGCGAAATGGCGGCCGAGACGCGACCGGCTCGCCCGTTCCTCTCTCGCACACACTCACTCGTTCTCTCTCTCTCTCTCTCTCTCTCTCTCTCACACACTTAAATCTATTCTGGGGGCTCCCGGAGAGGCCGGACAGCTCCCCTGGGCAACACTCCCGGTCCGGGCGTCCGGAACCGGGGAATAATATCAAAAAAAGAAAAAACGGAAATATAACGAAGAAGGGGAAAAAGGACGCTTCCCTTTTCTCCCCCGGAACTTTCCCGGCCGCGTGCCGAGAAAACGGAAATAATGAGAATAACAAAAAAAAGAAAATAACAAGAAGTAAAAGAAAAGAAACAAGCGAGAAGCCTTAAGCCTCGCTCACGCACCTCCGTGTAACTCAAAATTGGAGTTACGGCTCCATCCGCGTCTCTCCCGGCGTGTAGAATATGGCGGCTTTTTGGTCGCTGTGAATCCGTCCGTCTCTCCAGGCGTCGAAAACGAGAATGAGCTCCGTCGTCCGGCGATCGAGAGGGGGAAGTCGATCGCCGGCTGCCTTGATCCCTCGTCGACCCGTCCGGTGCTGCCCTCCGAACTACCGGCGTCCGGTTGGGTTCGGCGGGAAGGTTCGAAGTCCTCATCTCCCGGGCTTCCTGTTCCCGGTCGTGATATCTCCCGGGCGGTCTGGGTCCTCACGTGGACGATTCCTCGGTGGAGCCGGGACAGCGCCGGTGGATTTTCCCCGGTCCTGGCGAGGGCGAGGCGAGTTTCTCCTTCCTTGGGACGGCCGGGACTCGAATCGTCTCCCGGTTCCCGCGTGACAAGATGGTCGTTGGAATTCCAGCCTCGATTCCCCCGTTGCTCGACGGTCGATTTCGGATCGATCTTCCGGTGGACTCATGAAACGAGATGGAGCGGCAGAAGTGACAGTTTTAGGTTAGGTTTGGTTGCCCAGGGGATACGGCGGTGCCTTACCGGTCGTCCGGGATTCGGATTCCCCGATTCCCGCGTTCGACGCCCTTACGAGATAGGACGGTACGTGACTACTGTGGATGGGTTTCGTAAAACCCCATCACAATATATATATATATATATTTAGTTTCCAGTTTCTTTAGTTGTTCTCACCAGACCCCACGTTTCGTTCCCGTCGCCAACAGGAGTTAGCCTTGCCGATAGGATTTGAGTCTTCCTGGATTCTTAGAATAGTATAGAGATTTTGATTCGGATAGCCGAATCTGGCGCCCAATTTTGTCGTATAAGAATCCAGGAAGCTAAAACTTATCCCTGAACATCCCGGCCATAAAGATCCAACGTGGACTGGAATGGCCTCACGAATGGCGTTCCAACGTGCCATATAGAAGGTTTGAGAATAAGTATATTCTCACAATATGTATTAACCCTCAGCGGGTACTCTATACTGTTTGTCCCGATCCTGGTACTCTGGGTCTGTGAGACCCGAGCGATTTTCAATCGCTTATAACTCGGAGCCAAATCATCGTAGGGAGACGTTTTTTTTTTAAATCCATCGCCAGAATCTCAAAAAAACGAATGCGTGATCCATTTTACTCCAAATCTAAAGGTTTTGTTAATATTTAACAAAATACAAGGAGACCTTTCGAAAAATTTTTTTTTCAAATTGTTGTAAAAAAATGAAAAATAAAGATAAATTAATTTTAAAAACGGTCTTTTAAAGCTTAAGTGTTGTACTTTAAGGCTGTATAGGTCATTTTTCGATTAAATTAGGATAAGCGATTTATTTTTGCGATTGAAAGTTAGTATTTTTTACAACGTATTTTTCATATATACACGGCCATTATCGCTAGAAAATTTGTAAAAAAAATTGTTTAAAAAATTTCTTAGCCTTCCTTATCATAAAATAAGATATATATACATGCATACATATATATACATATGTATATAATATTAAAAATATATATATATTGAGACGTTTCGAGCGCCTCCCCTTTATCTCGAATAAAGGTGGACACGCCGAAATGCGTCTGTACGAAAAGGATTCGTGTACTGGACGGGCGTATTCAAATCTTTCCCTTTGGTTCCCTACGTGACGCTTCGGGAATCAGGATGGGATATCTCCTTGTATCTCTCGAGATCTGCAGGAATATTTTTAATATTCCTCAGATCTCAATTTAATCCTCACAGAGGGGCCTGGGCGCGATGCCAGGGGCCTCTATGGAGATCCTGATCCAGGAGAGGGTCAGGATCGAGGAGTAGTTCGAGAGGGGCCTGGGCGCGATGCCAGAGGCCTCTGCGGATGTTCTGGTCCAGGAGAGGATCAGAATGGATGAGCTGTCCGAGAGGGGCCTAGGCGCAATGCCAGGGGCCTCCAGGCAGCCTCTACCGGATGGTATGGTTCTGGATGAAGGGGAATATTCCGGGTTGGGATATTCGATTATCCCGGAATATTATAAGCCTTCGAAAGGGGCCGGGTCGCAATGCCAGGGGCCTTCCGGTAGCCTTTTAAAGGAAGTTTGGATTCCTGGGTACCCAAAGGGAGCTATATCGCCATGCCCTTTGGTACTGTTAGGAAAAGGTGATATTTCAAGTTTTGAAATATCGTAAAGCTTCCAGGAGGGGCCTGGACGCAATGCCAGGGGCCTCTAGGTCGCCTTGAGCGGATAGAGAGGATTTTCGAGAAGGAATTCTTCCCGAAAGCCAACAAGGGCTTGGCGCAATGCCAAGGGCTTGTTTGTGGCTTTTAGAGTCTTTGAAGGGGGCCAGACGCTATGCTGGGGCCCTTTAAGTCTCTTCGGGAGAGTCGACTCTTTCTAGATCTGCTTTTGATCACAGAAAGGATCGATCTGAATTTTAGAGCTTTCCGGGGTCCTTTTATATCCGACCGGAGCGCGTGGATTCCAAGCTGGTGCCTACCTCCACGTTGGCTCTTCATCGGGGGGGCTCTTCCTGGAAGACGTTGGCAGAAACTTGAATCTTTCTATGAGATTTCAAGCTGCGCGTCTCCCAATTATGGAAATCCACACCGCTATTGGTTGCCCCGGTCGGACGATGAGGTCCCATTGGCTCTTGAAATTCAAATTTTTGAATTTCTTAGACCATCTACGAGAAAATTCCTTAACGGAAATTTTCACTAGGTTTATAACGGAATTTACGCTTAAAATGGTTCGCTTTTCTGTTAAGCGACAGCGCTGGCGTCTTATCTTTGCCTCAGTTTAAACTCCTGGCGCGAAGATGAGGTAATTGACCTACTTTATCGATTATCCTTTATCGATAAGGATCACGCGTTATGATTTTGTAATTGCTCTCAGACAATTCGGCGCTGCTGTGCTAAGGACAGCCAATCAAGCCTATCATCCATCATCGAGCCTAGAATTTATAATTTTAAGTTCTATGATGTAATTTAGTAAACAGTGATGGATTCCACCTGTTGGAAATGGTAGCATTTCCAACTTGCGGAAATCCAATTTTCAATCTTTAAATAGATATTTAAATAGTGTTAAGTGTGAAATTTGTTGTGAATATCCCTTGAAAGGGCTTGGCGCAATGCCAAGGGCCTTCAAGGGCGAAAAAGGAAAATAAAGGACGTTTTGGGAGGATAAGATTATCCCGGAACGTCACACCACCCCCCCAAAGGAAAGTAAATCTTACTAGGTGAGTACATGCTTTCCTTTTGTAAATGATTTTTCTAGAAATTTTTTTTTCTTATTTTTGTTTTTTGTTTTATTTTCTAGTTAAATTTTAGAAGTTATTTGTTTATTTATTTTAATCTTTGAATTTTTAATAGGGCCAGTCCTTAAGAATGTCCTCGATGGACATGTCCCTATATTCATCGTATATTTTATTTTTTTTTACAAACTCCTGCCTTCTTCTTCTTTCAATTTCTTTGGCCATGAGACGTCTTCCTTGCTGTGAGGTAGAAACTTTCGGCTTCATGAGACGACGAGTGAACACCCGAATGTTTACTTTTTCGATGCTTCGTACTTGAGGTCGTCCTCTTGGAGTTGCTGGTGCCGGGTTTGGATTCTCTGTCGCTGTTGGTTCCTCCCGCTCCTGTTCGGCAATATACTGGAGAGCCTCGATGGTTTTACGCATCTCCTCCTCGAGTCTGCTCTCTTTTCTTTTGTCGTCCTCAATTCCCCATTGAAGCTTGCTGATTTCCAGCATATCCGGGTCAACTTGGCTTTGTTTGTTCTTCCAGGTTTTCTCCGGCTGCGATCTACTACGGAGTGCTCCGTTGATTCGCTTCTTCGTTCCTGGTTGGAAGGCTTTCGCCAGGATGGGAGTACCCTCGGTCGGTTCCCCGGTTTGAATTTCGATGCTCCTCATCTTCAAGCGAAGTTGTACTTTAAAGACTCGGTACTTATTCTGAATTAATATCGTTCCGAAGGTCCTTATATAGTCATCCTTAATGTTTTGATGATCGGGATTATTGATGGAAAAACTTCTAGACATAGTCAATGTGTTGACATTTCTTCTGTTACATTTTAAATTTCCCGGCTTGATCGTGTAACGGTTATTTTTCTTACAGTGGGCTTGCGTATTAGAGGTTTGGAAATCGGTAAGGTAGATTTCCTATTCTTGTTCGAAATTAATATAATGAAATTTCTTTTCTTTTCTTATGATTAATGCGTTGGACTGAAAATCTAATAAAGCATTTGTTTTTTTCAGAAAATCCATTCCGAGGATGCAAGTAATTGCCAGACCGTTGATTATTTGCATCGTCAACTTTGTTTTTACGGTACTAGCCGTTGTTTCTAAGAAGATTGTTCTGCTTGGAGTTATTAATTCAGGATGTACTCCTTGCAGAGGGATTCCTTGATGGAACACAACACTGTTTTTGAAATGGTGTTGATTTCTTTTGTAAAATTTATCGGATATGGCCGATACCTCGCTGCCTGAATCTATTAAGGCATAGGTTCGTATCCCGTTTATACTTATTTTTATTCTTGGGCTCTTGTAGTGAATGTCAATTTCTTTTGTGGCCTTTAGGTATTCTTGAATGTATGGTTGTTGCTTGAATTTGTCCATGTTGATCGCTCGGGGCTTTCAAATTTGGAAATGATGGATTGTCTAAATATGACTTGCCTTTTATAGGATCATTTTACCCCTACTTCTTGGGATTTTAACCCCTTCTTAGGGATTTTAACCCCTTCTTAGGGATTTTAACCCCTTCTTAGGGATTTTAACCCTTCCACAAATTTTGATTGTAGTGGGGATAAGGGTGTTTAATTTAATTTTAATGTAATTTAATTTGAGGGTTGTATATACGGCTTTAAATCTTGTACGTGGTACATCCCTCTTTCGATATTTGTATCGATTTGTTCCAAGATGTACGTAGATGATTTTATCCGTTTTTTAATCTTGCACGGACCTTCGTACAGCGCCATGAATTTGGCGATTTTCTTTGCTGCGGGATTTGAAACATTTAGCGCTCTTGCCAGTACTAGATCTCCTATCTGGAATTCGTGGAATTTATGTTTTTTATTGGATTTTAGGGCTTCCTTTCCTCGTTTATGCTTGATGCGTTGATGGACGAGGTGAAGTTTTTGTTCGTAGAGTGTTCCTTGTAGCTGTGGTCGTGTCTGAAACCATCTTTCCCATGGCCTAGTAGGCTCTTGTCCTAGTTGAATTTCCAACGGTGTGAAATCAGTTGTCTCGTGGTGGACTTCATTGATGCATGTTTCAATGATTGGTAGCCATTTTAGCCAAGCTGAGTGATTGTCAGTTAGAAAGGTTCTGAAGAACCTACTTAATTCCCTGTTGATTCTTTCAACCGGATTTCATTGAGGATGTCTTATAGAGGTGAAGGTGATTTTTATGTCCTTTTTCTGCAAGTTATCCTTCCAACTTTTTGATGTAAATTGGGTTCCTTGATCCGTTAGTATCCTTTTTGGTTTTCCATATTTTGTTATGTAGTCTGTGAAGAGACATTCCGACGTTGCCTTTGTCGTTGCTTTCCTTAATGGGTACAATCGAACAAATTTTGAAAATACGTCAATCATGGCAAGTATGTATTTATATCCCAGTTGTGCTGTTGGTAGTGGACCATAAAAGTCTAGTGCGATTAATTCGGATGGTTTCTCTGGAGCTATGAATTGTCTTTCTCCAAAAGAACCAGTGGTATTAATTTTGTTCCTTTGACAGGAATCACAAGTACTTAAGGTCTTTCTGATTAAACGATGCATTTTTGGTGTGTAGAAATCATTCCTGAGGATATAATAACATTTTTTAGGGCCTATATGCCCGTATATCTCGTGGCATTCTCTTGCCAACGTGTGAAAATTTTCCTTGGGTATGATTGCTTTCCATTTATCGTTCACTTTGACATAAACTATTTCCTGTACTAGTAGATGTTGCGGAAAGTTTTCTGGATGTTGACGCAGGTTGTTTTTTAGATTATTTAATTCTCGATCTTGGTCTTGTTTGTTTCCTAGATTATTTACAAAATCTTGGAATTGTGGTGATAGCTCTCTGGCTCGTGGGTATAAGCCTAGATGGAGTTCACGCTGCTTTGTATCTTCTTTCTCTATTTCAGGACGACTGAGGCAGTCTGCTACTTTGTTTAGTCTCCCAGGACAATGTTCGATTGATGTATCGTAGTCCTGAATCGCCAGAATCCATCTGGTTAATCGGGAGTTGACTAATTTGCAGCTTTTTAAGAACGTCAAGGCTGCGTGATCGGTAATTATGTTGATTTTTGCTCCCATTATGTAGGTTCTGAATTTTTGCAGAGCCCATACTATACTTAAAAGTTCCTTTTCCGTTGTATAGTAGTTAATTTCTGGGCCTTTTAGAGTCCTACTTGCGAAGCAAATGACTTCATCTTCTAATTTGTCGTTCCTCTGAAAGAGTACTGCTCCTATTGCGTAGTCGCTAGCATCCGTTTGTAGGAAGTATGGCTTTTGATGATGAGGATATTGCAAAATGACGTCATTGCAAAAGTTGCTTTTTGCTCGGTCAAAAGCTATTGAGTGTTTTTCTTCCCATCGCCATTTTGTTCCTTTCTTTATCAATTCTAATAACGGGACGATAGTTTCTGCATGTTTATTTGTAAATTTCGCATAATAATTTAATAATCCCAGAAAACCTCTTAATTGTTTTATATTTTTAGGTTTCGGGAACTCGTGGATTGCCCTTATCTTTTCTGGGTCCGGCGTGATGCCATTGGATGTCAAAATGTGACCCAAAAATCGAATCTCTTCTCTAAAGAAGGAACATTTTTTAAAGCTGATGGTAAGTCCATATTTCCTGAGGCGGCTGAAGAGTTCATCCAAATGTCGAAGATGCCCTTTGAAGTTTGTTGATATGCAGAGCATATCATCCACGAAATTAATTACGTGGTCGCCTATCCCTCGTAGGACTGGTTCCAGACCTCTCACTAAACTGGCCGTGCTTGTTTTTAGTCCAAATGGCGTGACTACAAACTCATAGCACTTTCCACATTGTGTGAAGGCCGTGTATTTCATTGAGTCTGGGTGCAGTGGAATCTGCCAAAAGCTTGTAGTGAGATCTAAGGTAGACATGACCTTGGCTCCTCTACATTGCTGAAACAATACTTCTGGCGGTTGCATGCACTCATTGTCCGTCAATAGGACTTTATTCAGTTGTCTAGCACATGGCACAGCCTGACGCTTCCATCTTTCTTGATTACTGGCACCATCGGGTTTACGTATGGGCTTGTTGATGATTGAATGATCTTTAGATCTTTCATTCTCTTTATTTCATCGTTCACTTTTTCTCGATGAGCCATAGGAATTGGATAAGTCTTAATTCTGAATAGTTCATGCGGGATTACCTGTAGCACATGCTGATAATTTTTCAGCCTGCCTGGTCTTTTGTCAAAGACTTGTCGGTGCTTTTTGAGCAATTTTTTAAAGTCCTTTTCTTCTTGAGTTAAATTTGAGCAGGTGTCGATTTTTTCTTGTATTTCCTTATCGGTTGGTAAATTTTCATCTTGTTGTGCTTGTATCATTTTTACAGGGAATTCTTCTGATCCTGTTTGCATATTTAGACTTACTTGCCCTTGGAAGTCTTCATGTTCAATATTCAATTGATAGTTGTCTAGATTGATAATTGATTTAATCTTACTTAAGAAGTCAATTCCAAGTATGCATTTCGTGGTTAATTTCGGGATTATTAAAATCACCGTTTGTGTGTTGAATCCTTGGATTTCTATTTTTGCAAATATCTGCTTTGTTATTCTAGTAACTTTTTCCGAGACTGCACCTTTTATGGTGGTGTTGCAAACTGGTAATGTTGGAGCTAGTCCTAACACAGTCTTATTTTCAGTAAAGAAATCTTCGGAAATCGCACTGACTTCACTTCCAGTGTCTATTAATGCTTTAACTCGAATGCCCTCTATGGTGATATTAATGTGAGGACATTTTTTTGTTTTTGTTTGATTGCTGGATACATCTTCTTCCAGGAGTTCGGATCTTGTGTCCTTCCCTTCAATTAGCGTTGCCTGCCTAATCTTTAATGGAAGGATATCTGTGGAGACAACGCTGATTCGTTTCCCTGATCATTTAGAGAGGTTTTACCCGTCTCTTGGGAATCTGAATCTATGTCCGAATCCGTTTCAATCAAAGTTCTTATGTTCCTCTTCAATTCTGGAATTTTTCCTTTTTGTTGTAAGGTAACTGGTTTTTCCCTTTTTTCTAAAGTTTTTATATTTTTTTGAAATGCCTGTCTCGGCTTATCATCTGATTTGAATTCTTTCGCAGGAAACTTAGGTTCTGCTGCTTGATTCCAGGAGGTTCTGTTTTCTCTCATTCTAGGATTGTGATCTCTCTTACTATTAAGAAGTCCTCCTTGATCGAATCTTTCTAGTAGATCGAGGAAATCGTTGATCTTTTTCAGACCTCTGGCTAAAACAGCCGTTCTAATTTCCTCAGAGAAATGTCGTGCCAATTTCAGGACAATATGTTCATCCGAAGGTGCTTCAGAGAGCTCTTTGGCAATAGCAATCAATTTTAGAGCATAATCTACTCTTGTTGTCTTTTTGGATGCATCGTAAAAACCGAATTCCAAATCTTCACGTACTTTGTGTTGTTTTTCTTCGTTCCAGTATCTCTGCTTAAATAGGACGCTGAAATCTTCAATTGTTTCCACATCTCGTTCTATTAGCGACCACCAGTCTCTAGCTGAACCTGAAAGACCTTGTGAAATTATGACCTTTATGTTATGATGTCTGCCTAAGGCAGCATGGTATTTTTTTAAGTCAGTTATGTATCTTACTGGTCTTTCAAATGGTGCATTTTTGAACGTGGGTAACGTGAGCTTCGGATTGCCCCATAATTTATTTTCATTCGTTGTTGGAGGGATACTTGTTATGCCGGATTCTCTGGTACTTCGGCTTAAAAATCTCTCTGGATTTCTAATTGGAGACTGCATCTCCGCAATCAGACTTCCTATGTCCGATCTGTATTCATTCTGATACTCTTTGAGAGCTTTGTCCATACTTTCTTTGATCCTTCGTTCGGATGTATTGTGACGAGGCAGTTTTCCAAAGGCAGCCTCGCCCCTGGAAAATCACTCGTTTCGAATCGCCTAGAATTTTCTTAGCCTTCGGCTAAGAAAATCTAACAAAAGGAAGCGACACGTGTAATCCTCGAGCGAAGTTCAATGTCCTCGACGCGGGAGGTACCTAGAGTCAAGTAGGGGACCAGGCGGAGCAAAAGTCATTGTATTAAGACCGCGCGACGGAAAGTGGGAACAATAGCGGATAATCGGAAAAGTGCAAAATGCGCTTCCCTAATTGCGTGAGGGATTCGAGACTAATATCAAATTGTAGCGCCTCACGAATTAGGGAAGTGGCCGCCAGATGCATGTTGCACATGCATTTCACTAAGAGTTAGAAACCATGGAAACTCATGGAAGGTGGTGCAAAAACCACCGAGCGTATTGTTCCCAACTCAAAGTCGAACATCAGAAAAACCGCGGCTTGCTAGAACATTCAAGCCAGCCGCGGCTTTAAATAAGCGAGCCCACCAGGACTCGCTCTCTCACGATTAGACTTCCTCGCGAGTCGTCTCTTTCGCGATTCGACTTCTCGCGATTTAGCCCCGAGTATACGGAGCGACGTTTCGCTCCTCCGACGACCCGAAAGTCCAGAGCACCGTGGCTCTGTCGGAATTATTAGGACGGATCGTGTCCATCGCCGCGTTATAAAATATTATAGTAACCGGGTCGCTTGTAGCGAACCCCTTAGTTATTTCGCGGATAGTGCATCGGGTCGCGGCTAACCCTTAAAGAGACTTAGTGAAGGGTTAGCACGATATTAAGGAATTGGGACTTACCAATCGTAGATTCCGGGTAACTGGATTGTGGAGAGCCGCCTATCCATACTTTGGGGGAGGGCGTAAAATAGTGAACTCGAACTCGATTCCTTCGGGATATCACGGACGTTGACAGTCAAGGACATTCGTAGAGTTCCGGACATTGTGTTACGGGTGCTTGAGGGTTGCCCACCCGGAACTCGTGATCACGGGAGATTTTCCTAAACCTCTTGCATCGGAGTGTTGGGTGCAGTGCTATCTCCAAGGCCGTACGATTCCGATTGGAATCTCCTCAATTGCGAACGGGGAATTGAACCCGCTTCGCAAGGTGAGGAAGTAGAGGGCCGAGATTTGAGTGCAATAAGGGGACGACAACACGCAGTCGTTGCGTCCCCTCCTCCGAGAATTGCCTGCAGTCCGTTGGATGCAGGGAGAGCCGACGGGAATCGAGGATTCCCGACGACAAAGGAAGGGCCTCGCGACGAGCAAGTGACGTCATCCGTAGGAGCCTGGGAGAGCGACGAAGATCACGCTAGTCGACTTATACGCTGCGTTGGAGAGGGAGAGCGACGAAAACTCCGACGAAGATAGCGAGTGTTTGGGTCATCAGCTGACGATAAGTAGACTGATTTTCCTACGGGTATTTCGATGTATTGTTTCCATGCTGACGTCATGCGTAAGATCAGCTGTCAGGTCATTAAGATGTTAGATCGAATGTAGAGTGAACAGGATGAGAGGAGCCGCGAATTATGTTTGATGACGATAAGTCACGTTTGTGTGATGATGCGATTGGTTGCAACAGAATTTTGTAGTGAATGCACTAGAAGAGATTCGAGACACCAAATTCATTAGTTATATATATTCAATTGTCTTTGTATTATTTCGCGTATATTAAATATATGTGCAGTCGTTTTGTCTTACCATCAAATGCTGTAGCTATTTATTTCGAGCGCTATCAGAGGACCCACGAACGAACCTTGAGTAGGGCTAGCCAGGGAATAGTTTGGGTAAAATAGCGCAGCTAGATTATGATAGCGATTATTTGGCCGCGTCCTTTTGTGCCACGATCGGTCGGAATCAAGGAGGGGGAGTTAGCCTAGCGGTCCGTGTTTCGCCCAACTGCATCTGCAGTTGGTCGAAACCAAAAGGGGGGCCCTCTGTCTCCTGATTGGTTCGGGCTGGTAAGACCACGAGTTTATTATCTGACTCGTGCAAAACCGAACGATCGAGCGGCAGGTCACAGTATGTACCCTTACATCAATTGATTCTTCAAATAATCTGAGACGGTTGTCAAATGAGGCAAACATAGCCTTATTTTCTTCTTTCATTTGTCTTAATAAATCCATCACGGTGGTTTCTTGATGTGATTGTCTTCGAGGCGTATAAGTTTGTCTTGGCGGCATACGGGCAGCAAAGGATGGTAATCTACCCGTTTGTCTTTGAATCGTTATCTCTGGACTTGATGTGTATCCGTGTGCTTCGTCTTCTTGGTCCATTTTGGATTAATTTTATTTAATTTCTTTAGTTTAATTATTTATTTCGTTAATGGCAAGACGAATTTTTGTATTTAGTTATTACTATAATTTCTAATTGTAAATTAATTATATGAATTTGCCCGTCCCTGTTCGGGCGCCAATGAGACGTTTCGAGCGCCTCCCCTTTATCTCGAATAAAGGTGGACACGCCGAAATGCGTCTGTACGAAAAGGATTCGTGTACTGGACGGGCGTATTCAAATCTTTCCCTTTGGTTCCCTACGTGACGCTTCGGGAATCAGGATGGGATATCTCCTTGTATCTCTCGAGATCTGCAGGAATATTTTTAATATTCCTCAGATCTCAATTTAATCCTCACAGAGGGGCCTGGGTGCGATGCCAGGGGCCTCTATGGAGATCCTGATCCAGGAGAGGGTCAGGATAGAGGAGTAGTTCGAGAGGGACCTGGGCGCGATGCCAGGGGCCTCTGCGGATGTTCTGGTCCAGGAGAGGATCAGAATGGATGAGCTGTCCGAGAGGGGCCTGGGCGCAATGCCAGGGGCCTCCAGGCAGCCTCTACCGGATGGTATGGTTCTGGATGAAGGGGAATATTCCGGGTTGGGATATTCGATTATCCCGGAATATTATAAGCCTTCGAAAGGGGCCTGGTCGCAATGCCAGGGGCCTTCCGGTAGCCTTTTAAAGGAAGTTTGGATTCCTGGGTACCCAAAGGGAGCTATATCGCCATGCCCTTTGGTACTGTTAGGAAAAGGTGATATTTCAAGTTTTGAAATATCGTAAAGCTTCCAGGAGGGGCCTGGACGCAATGCCAGGGGCCTCTAGGTCGCCTTGAGCGGATAGAGAGGATTTTCGGGAAGGAATTCTTCCCGAAAGCCAACAAGGGCTTGGCGCAATGCCAAGGGCTTGTTTGTGGCTTTTAGAGTCTTTGAAGGGGGCCAGACGCTATGCTGGGGCCCTTTAAGTCTCTTCGGGAGAGTCGACTCTTTCTAGATCTGCTTTTGATCACAGAAAGAATCGATCTGAATTTTAGAGCTTTCCGGGGTCCTTTTATATCCGACCGGAGCGCGTGGATTCCAAGCTGGTGCCTACCTCCACGATGGCTCTTCATCGGGGGGGCTCTTCCTGGAAGACGTTGGCAGAAACTTGAATCTTTCTATGAGATTTCAAGCTGCGCGTCTCCCAGTTATGGAAATCCACACCGCTATTGGTTGCCCCGGTCGGACGATGAGATCCCATTGGCTCTTGAAATTCAAATTTTTGAATTTCTTAGACCATCTACGAGAAAATTCCTTAACGGAAATTTTCACTAGGTCTATAACGGAATTTACGCTTAAAATGGTTCGCTTTTCTGTTAAGCGACAGCGCTGGCGTCTTATCTTTGCCTCAGTTTAAACTCCTGGCGCGAAGATAAGGTAATTGACCTACTTTATCGATTATCCTTTATCGATAAGGATCACGCGTTATGATTTTGTAATTGCTCTCAGACAATTCGGCGCTGCTGTGCTAAGGACAGCCAATCAAGCCTATTATCCATCATCGAGCCTAGAATTTATAATTTTAAGTTCTATGATGTAATTTAGTAAACAGTGATGGATTCCACCTGTTGGAAATGGTAGCATTTCCAACTTGCGGAAATCCAATTTTCAATCTTTAAATAGATATTTAAATAGTGTTAAGTGTGAAATTTGTTGTGAATATCCCTTGAAAGGGCTTGGCGCAATGCCAAGGGCCTTCAAGGCCGGAAAAGGAAAATAAAGGACGTTTTGGGAGGATAAGATTATCCCGGAACGTCACAATATATATATAAATATAGAGATGCAATGGTAAAGAAAGATAAAAATCGAGATATATTATTTGAAAAGTATTTATTATCTGAAAACTATTATCATTATAACATTGTAATTATTTTTTACATATCAGCAGTTGAACAAGCAGAACAAATTTTAGATGTATGTTTGATCTTCTTCTTCTCCAGAAGAAGCATCATTTTCGTAAACTCCCTCCTCGTTACGGTTCTCGATTGCTGCCAACTCAGCGACGGACCGCGTGCGAGACCGCGTCTCCATTTCTGCCTTAAAAAACTAAGCTATTAAAAAATTTTTTTCACGGGCACTATACATTAAAACATATATTTTTACATTATTAAGTAATTTAAATATAAATTCTAAATAATTATAATTTTTTTCATAAAACTTACTTTCTGAAACTACGGGTACTCTGGGTCCAGGAGACCCGAATCGAATTTTTCAATGCTCCTAGCTCCGTAGGTGACGTCGCACTGGAATGGCACGAGTGCTCCCTCGATTTGGCACACAAAGAAGGATTTTTCCCCGCTATAACGAATCCCCCTCCCCTGCGCCCCTCCGCGATATTCACACATACGATTTTGCGCTCGGGTCTGTCAGACCCAGAGTACCCGCTGAGGGTTGGGGGGGGGGGGGGGGGGGGGGGGGGGGGTGTGTGGTATAACGGGTCTAAAGAAGGCACTTCTTTACGAATTTTTTTTTGAAGAGACTATTGGAATTATTTAATTGCAGTTTAATGCATATTATTGTTTAACATTTAAAGAACATTTGGTAATTTTTTCGTGAAAAAATATTCATCAGCAGGCCAGTGACAGCGAATTGACGGAGGCCACTTTTAAAAAAGTCGTTCTGCGGTGCGCACGCTAAATCGTCACAAAATCATCTGAAACACAAATAGTTGGAAAAAATGATTAATTTAGAAGTAAATCTAGGTCAGAGCTTGTTCCTTTTATTTATAAAAATTTTTTTCAATTTTTGGCGGTTAGTTGAAGTCAAAACCACGATATTTACACAAAAAATGGCGCCATTTTGTAGCTGTAAAATCAGTTTGAAGCAAAAAAAAAGGGGGGCTTTGTCGGGACCTGGTGAAATATGTGATGTAAAACTATGTTAACCCTCAGCGGGTACTCTGGGTCTGACAGACCCGAGCGCAAAATCGTATATGTGAACATCTCGGAGGGGCGCAGGGGAGGGGGATTCGTTATAGCGGGGAAAAATCCTTCTTTGTGTGCCAAATCGAAGGAGCACTCGTGCCATTCTAGTGCGACGTCACCTACAGAGCTAGGAGCATTGAAAAATTCGATTCGGGTCTCCTGGACCCAGAGTACCCGTAGTGTCAGAAAGTAAGTTTTATGAAAAAATTATAATTATTTAGAATTTATATTTAAATTACTTAATAATGTAAAAATATATGTTTTAATGTATAGTGCCCGTGAAAAAAATTTTTTAATAGCTTAGTTTTTTTTAAAGGCAGAAATGGAGACGCGGTCCGTCGCTGAGTTGCAGCAATCGAGAACCGTAACGAGGAGGAAGTTTACGAAAATGATGCTTCTTCTGGGGAAGAAGAAGATCGAACATACATCTAAAATTTGTTCTGCTTGTTCAACTACCGATATGTAAAAAATAATTATAATGTTATAATGATAATAGTTTTCAGATAATAAATACTTTTCAAATAATATATCTCGATTTTTATCTTTCTTTACCATTGCAACTCTATATTTATATATATTTATTTTTTTTTAAATATTATATACATATGTATATATATTGAGACGTTTCGCGTGACGTCACGATTTATTTCTCCCACTCTCGTAGTGGTCGTGCGTGCGAATTAGTCTAAAAATAAGGTTCGTGTACTGGACGGGTAAAAATAAAGCGAATAATTTAAGATCTTCAATCGATAAAGAGCGCGACCTTCTTTACCAGTTAGGACTTAATTCTAAAGTAAGAATAGTGTGTGTTTGTGTAAGTTTTATTAAACAAAAATTTCTTTTCTTTTATTTAAATTAGAAATGAGAAATGAAGAGGAAGTCTGTAAAACGACATCCGGTTCCCTTTAATTTAATTTTCGCTCACCTCTTGCCCTGCTAGGAGCTCTGTGAGAGGATTTGGGATCCCTAGGGATAAGGATATTAGAAGGAAATCAGGTTCCTCTAGAAATCGAAGGGGCTAGGCGTAGTGCTAGGAGCCTCGCAGAAGAATCGAGTATCCCTAATTTTAGGGATTAGGAAAGGGAACTAGGTTCCTCTAGAAAAAGAAGGGGCTAGGCGTAGTGCTAGGAGCCTTCAATTTCTTTAATCCTTTGCGAGGGGCTAGGCGTAGTGCTAGGAGCCTCGCAAAAGAGTTGAGAATCCCTAATTCTTTGGATTAGGGGATAGGAACTAGGTTCCTCTGGGAATCGAAGGGGCTAGGCGTAGTGCTAGGAGCCTTCGATTCCTCTAATCCTCTACGAGGGGCTAGGCGTAGTGCTAGGAGCCTCGCAGAAGACTTGAGAATCCCTAAGTACAGGATAATGATCCAGGAAGTGGAATTATCGGGACTTTTAAGGGAATTTTAGAGATCTTTAAAGGGGCTGGCTTTCACCAGACCGTCGAAAGAGTCTCTTCGTGAGATATAATTCTGTATCGTTTATGATAGCAGAATCAATCTGAGGATCTAGTCGATTTTTCCTCCTTATATACTCCTTTGCGAGCGTGCGGAAAGCGCTGTTTCCCTTTCCATCAGTTTCTGTGCTGCGATTGGTTTTTCCTGACGGAGTTGGCACATTTGAATCTCGCACATTTTGTGTCGCATTGGAGGATTTCAAATGGCGCACCGTCAGTCGCGCAATCCGCGCCTCCTATAGGCTGCTCAGGAGTTTCAAGGGACAGTTAGACACGCCCTCAATTGATTCCGTATCGTGACTCTCGGTTAACGGATTTTTCGCTTAACCGATGTCATAACGAATTTTTCTGTTATCGTCGTTAACGATTTTTCTTCTTATCGTTGTACCGACTTTATTCTTTAATTTGAATTTGAATTTAGTTCTCTCGGACAGCACAGGCGCTACTGTAACAAGGACAGCCATCTTGCCTGATGTTGCATCATCGAGTATCGAAAGGTAAAAAAGAGAGCGTATGCAATCTATAATGTGCAAAGTGCAAGGTGCATGGTGCAGTTTAGTGCTTTCTTTAATAAAAGGGAAACTGTGCTCTCTTTATAATTGGATACTGCGTGCTTTCTTTAAGGTTTGTTTATTCTATTTAATACTAATTTTTAGTATTAATTCTTATCAAAAGATTTTCCTTAGCCTCAAAACATTGCATGTTTGGTTTTGAGGTTATGTCCTTTGTCTCGTTACTGATTCTTTGAAGTATTTCACAGAATCAGTGTAATTTATCAATTGTTACTGTGAAAAATGTCTAATGAGCTCATTATGTGAGCTCATTATTATAATTTGCATGCAGATTCCTCATCTGGTGAGTTGAATCTGCAGCTTTGTTCGCCTCAGAACGGCATCCGGTTTGAGGTTATAGAACTTTACAATCATAGTTGTTTTAATTTTTAATTGTTTCTGAATCTTAACTGTTTTAGATCAGTTGGATCATAAACAATCCAACCAATCAATGTAGTTCCGGTGAATGAATTGATGTTAATCACTCAACTCATTCACCTGTGATCGACTCGACTCATCGAGTGAGTCGAATCCTCTATTTTATTTTCCTCGGATCAGGTGCATCTCGAGGTTATTATACTTACTTCAATCATCATGGATCGTTAGATCAATGATGATCGAAGCTTAAAGATGTTTATTTCACAATTATTATAGTTTATTTATTTAGTATTGGTTCGACCCATCGAGCGAGTCGAACCCTCTATCATGCTTTCCTCGGATCGGGTTGTACCTTCGTCTCGAGGCTACTTTCTTGTTCAACCATCATGGACTTTCTTATCAATGATGATTGAACTTAAAATAATATTTCAAAAATTATTTATTATTATAATTATTACGTTTCAGCAAGTTTGACTTGCCGGAACGTTACAATATATGTATGCATGTATATATATCTTATTTTATGATAAGGTAGGCTAAAAAATTTTTTAAACAATTTTTTTTGCAAATTTTCTAGCGATAATGGCCGTGTATATATGAAAAATACGTTGTAAAAAATACTAACTTTCAATCGCAAAAATAAATCGCTTATCCTAATTTAATCGAAAAATGACCTATACAGCCTTAAAGTAAAACACTTAAGCTTTAAAAAACCGTTTTTAAAATTAATTTATCTTTATTTTTCATTTTTTTACAATTTGAAAAAAAAATTTTTTTCGAAAGGTCTCCTTGTATTTTGTTATATATTAACAAAACCTTTAGATTTGGAGTAAAATGGATCACGCATTCGTTTTTTTGAGATTCTGGCGATGGATTTTAAAAAAAACGTCTCCCAACGATGATTTGGCTCCGAGTTATAAGCGATTGAAAATCACTCGGGTCTCACAGACCCAGAGTACCCGGATCGGGACAAACAGTATAGAGTACCCGTTGAGGGTTAAATTTCAATCCGATCGGTGCAGAAGTTTTTGAGATATCTTGCGCACCGATTTCAAAAAAGTCGTTTCGAGAAAAACGCGTTTAAGTTTCGGACTATAAAAATTAGAAAAAAAATTTTTTTTTCATACTTACACTGAATCGTCGATGCCAGCACCATAAAGCAAGGTACCTGCTGCACTCGCAATATCTAAGGCTTCCTTTTGCTGCATTCTTTTCAAAATTCTAGCCTTTTTTGTTTGATGTACCGCTTTCTCTTCGGCTTTATCAATACGTGCTTCATCGGCTGTTTTCACGTACTGATGGGCACTTGGGCCAACTCTGCTTCCCATCTCTTGTAGGAAGGCTAGTAATGCAAAACTGCCTTCATTAAAAGTGCATCCAGTTACATTTGCTGCAATTTTTACTAGAATATTACTACTGGATAAAATTTTTGGAGTCATTTTCCAGACAAGTTGATTCAGGCTCTCATTATTGTTTTACGTAAATCCACCAACGCAGCGCTCTAAAAGCTGCTCCTTGCTCAAATCTTTGTAAATTGGCTCGATTGCTTTTGCTACGTCATCCGGAAAAGGTTCATAACTGTGTTGGAAATTTTCAACTCCAGTGGTGGCCAAAGCTTTTTGATAAGCGCACCATGAGTCAGCGCCTGCCGGACACTTATGGTGCTGTGGATTCTCGTTCGTCGATTTATAATGAAAAAAAGTCACCTAAACAGAAACTACTTTTAACGCAAATATCTATAACTTTTCCAGTGTAGTATCCTATTATTGAAGAAACGCCATATAATGAAGAAAAACCTCGCTTTTGCCAGGTGCCATCACCGGAAACAGTCAAATCTCGAGTATTCTCATCTTCATTCTCATCGCATGTTTCTTTTCTTCTGCTGCAGCCGTAGAGTAAAATGTATCTGCTACGGCGTGTATTTGCGCACACATTTTTTTGCAGTATGAATTATACACCGCTTTACTTAGAAAATTACTCGATCAGTCCATAAGACCGCAAAACTTATTGCATCCTGCCAAGCCTAAGCCTAACAAACGCATAATAAAAGAAAATCTATAATTTACTTCGTACATGCGGCCTACTGTTTCACTTGATGGAATATACGATGGCTCCTTACACTTCTCACATTTCACCTGAATTTCAAAACCAAGACCTTCTTTTTTGCAAGATTTAAATTGGATTTTCCCATCACAGTTTGCACATTTCACAAGGGTAGAAATCGTTGTGAATACTAATAAAAAATCTATGACGTGGTAATGTTTTTCTTCATCTTCAGGAACGTTGATATTGGTGCTCGTTTTAATTTTTTTGCTGATGCACTTGTAGTCGCTATATCGTCTGTATTCCTCGAAGGAATTAGCCTTTTTTGGGGTCTGGATAGACAATGGTAATGCATCTTTTTATCGTCTCTCGTAACTTTTTTAGGCATTTTCTTTTTTGAAAATATAACTTCAAAATTACAAGGATAGCTGCACAAAGTCACCAAGTATAGGATCAATCCACTGAATGCCTACGACACAAATTTCACAAAGGGAACAAAATTTGAAAGAGAAGGAAGCAGGTACTCCGGCTACCTGCCTGCCGCTCTCGGCCCGTTCAAAAGGGGCGCAGCGCACAGCTCCGTATCTTCCTCAGTTTTACTCCAAATTACCTGAGATTTTGGGAAAATATTTCTAAGAAGTTGTACTTTCATTTAAAAAATTTTAAAAAGTTTTAAAGTGGTTATACCATACCCCCCCTTCAAATCTTTCAGCTCTGCTTTAACATCAATGTTAAAATGGTTGGGGACCTTTTTGGGATACTCTGTGTTCAGCCAATGTTCAAATAAATCTAAAAGGAGGGCAAATTACACAAAATAGAAATCCAGTTTTTGACAATTTTTATAATTATTATTTAAAATTTATTGATTATTGAATACCTTTGCAAGCTGCCAACAACTCTGGGTCTAGCTTCTGATATTGTATATTCTTCTTGTCGCTATCATTGCTGCCATGCCCTATGGCTATACTATTACGCATTGTTTCTTCTCCAAATACGGCTATTAGTGTATTTGACACACAATAACTTGGCGACGATGAGCTATAATTCTGTGGTACACTACTTTCTTTAGCCACTGATTTCTTCCAATATGAACCTACAAATAATAAAAATAAATTTATCAAAGTACATATATTTTAATGATGAATAATGAAGCCTTTTAAAATATATTTACCATGCCGTCAGTCATTCTCTGTTTGCCAACTGGGACAAAATTTAATTTGTGGTCCATGGAAGTTTCAACTTCCTGTAGCTGCTCCTTAATAACTATAATTATTTAAAAAAATTAGTACAATGAAGCGTGTGTGTATGTTTATAAATTGTCAAATCATCTTTTAAAGCAAGCACATGCGAATCAAGTACATATTATAAATAAATATATTATGCTTAAAAGAAATCTGTTAATTCAAATAAATTGACAGTTTATTCATAGATGATGATAATTCAAAACAATTAAAATCAATTCACAGTTAATGCAAAAATTGTTATTGATACTAATTTATTACTTTAGCTACTAAAATTCATAGAAAATCATAAAAATCGTATAATACATATATTTATTCAAATCAATTGCGCCCTTCACGAATAATTTCGATTGGAAACAATTAAAATCATTTGAAAATCAATACTCAAAGTTTGAATTCGCAATGATTCATTATTATGACAATTAAAATGCATTACAAATTATTCAAATTCTATACTGATTGTGTTATTCAACAAAATTGATATTCAGATTGATTAAAATTGATAGGGTTTAATGCTCAATTTCTTTATTAATATTAATTGATATTAAAATTAATTAAAAATAATAGACTTTTCTATTACGAAACTATTGAAAAAATTCAGTTTTTAAAAATACATTGAAATTAATAAAATTTTTATTATTTTTAATTACAATGAATGGAATATTTTTAGCAGGGTGGGAGAAATTGACAAATCATAAGAAGTGGACAGTACTAGGTACTTTTGTGAACTTTTGGTCCAATGTAATTACTTCGTATCGACATAATGGAAAAAACGAACTTGTCTAATGTTATTGGATTTCACAACTTTATTTGGCAAAGTTTTAATGGAAAATTTAAACTTGTCTATTGTTATCGGATTTAACTACTTTGTTTGGCTGAAGGTTTTCAAACTGTACGACAAAACAGTGTTTAGTAGTCCTATTTTTTAGATGACACACTGATATTCATTCATGTCCATTTTATTGTATAAACTGTACAAAATATGATGTATTCGTTTTGTATTATAATCATTTTTGATTTTTGAACATTTTGTATAAATTAGAATATTTGGGGGGGGGGGGGTGCATTAAATGTGCTTGTTGAGAAAACTCGTGTTGTCTATCACAGCGATATAGGATTGCGGGAATCGGGTGCGAATGACATGACTCTTTTGAGTTATTCTTTCACTCGTATCTTTTATTCTGGCCGAATGCTTCGACCCACTCGTCCTCGATAAAGAAAGACACGATTTATTCTTACTAATAAAAATAAAGAAAAGAAAGTATAATAAATAACTTGGTAACAGGACGTGGTTAGTTCTTAGTTCGTAGTTGGTTTCACAATTTAACCGTTTCGCACAGTAGATGCAACTGAAGTGATCGAGGCACGTCGACACGAGCGCCCTCGATCCCTTTCCGCTGGTCATATAGAGTTGAGAACGGACCCACGATGAACTTTCTCAACAGTGTTCTTTGCAGAGATATCACTTTTCATACATGAACTTACCTCAATTTTTTTGCACCAGAGGTGTTTCTTTAGGGGAATTTGTCTCCTTTTTGCAAATACCCTCTCATCCAAAAATAAGCTATTAAAATAAAGAGAAGTTATTTTGTTTTATTTGCGACTTCATTGTTCGCGTATATTTAATGATATAACTATCTATCTATTAAGGTGTCCCATAAATTTTTTCCGCGCCATGCTATGTATGACTCCGAGCCGGAATTATTTTCGTATAAGAAGAACATAAAATAAAAAGATGTTATTCTATTTTTAAAAATAGGAGGCTATATTGTACAGTATTTATAGAGGTTCAGTTTTTGCATATTTGATGATGAATTTTGCATTTGTAACATACGCTATTGTGTGCGTTTTGAGTATTTCAAAGGTTAACCCATTAACGCCCGAAACAGAGAAATCGTAAGTCTGTTTTCAACCCTAAATCTATCACATATTCCGCGGATATATTCAAAGCAAACAAACTTTTTCTAAGGTATTTTATTGTCTACTTTCCATTTCCGGCCTCAGAATTGCGAATTTTCAACCCAAAAATCTAATATGGCGATATTTATAAAAAAAAGTGCAAAGTTTCGATGCTTCTTTTCTTTTAAGGGGGGGGGGGGGGGAGGGGGTATGGTATAACCACTTTAAAAAATCCGTTTTTTTTAAATTTTTTACATAAAAGTACAACTTCTTAGAAATATTTTCCCAAAATCTTAGGTCATTTGGAGTAAAACTGAGGAAGATACGGAGCTGTGCGCTGCGCCCCTTTTGAACGGGCCGAGAGCGGCAGGCAGGTAACCGGAGTACCTGCTTCCTTCTCTTTTAAATTTTGTTCCCTTTGTGAAATTTAGGGGTGGTCTTCATTTCTAACGTCCGGATGACGTAGCAAAAGCAATCGAGCCAATTTACGAAGATTTGAGCAAGGACGAGCTTTTAGAGCGCTGCGTTGGTGGATTTACGCAAAACAATAATGAGAGCCTGAATCAACTTGTCTGGAAGATCACTCCAAAAATTTTATCCAGTAGTAATATTCTAGTAAAAATTGCAGCAAATGTAGCTGGATGCACTTTTAATGAAGGCAGTTTTTCATTACTAGCCTTCCTACAAGAGATGGGAATCAGCGTTGGCCCAAGTGCCCATGAATACGTGAAAACAGCCGATGAAGCACGTATTGATAAAGCCGAAGAGAAAGCGGTACATCAAACAAAAGAGGCTAGAATTTTGAAAAGAATGCAACAAAAGGAAGCCTTAGATATTGCGAGTGCAGCAGGTACCTTGCTTTATGGTGCTGGCATCGACGATTCAGTGTACTACTACAAAATCATCCGACAATTCGGATGATTTTGTAACGAGTTAGCGTGCGCACCGCAGAACGACTTTTTTAAAAGTGGCCTCCGTCAATTCGCTGTCACTGGCCTGCTGATGAATATTTTTTCACGAAAAAATTACCAAATGTTCTTTAAATGTTAAACAATATTATGCATTAAACTGCAATTAAATAATTCCAATAGTCTCTTCAAAAAAAATTCGTAAAGAAGTGCCTTTTTTAGACCCGTTGTACCATACCCCCCCCCCCCCCCCCCTAAATCCAATTTTAAGATTGAAAATTTTTTTATTTTCGGTAGGAAACTCGAGTCGAGAAATGTCACATAACGCTATGATGTCATTATTTTATAGGGAGTGGTGAATGAGAAAATGACACAGTAACACTATGACGTCATTTTTCGGTAGGAGGCTCGAATCGAGAAATGTCACATAACGCTATGACGTCATTATTGGTAAGCGATGGAAACGTGGTGCACGTATCGGTTCGTGCTCGTCGATGTGCGGTAGGTGGTGTGGTTTTGGGTAGCGTTTAGATAGTGTGACGTTGTCGACTGTTTTTGGGTTACCCTGCAAATTTTTTCTCCTCTGCGTATTGTTTTCAATTTCTCTGATTCTTACTTCGTGAAATCTGTGGATTTTTAAGATTGAAAATCTTTTTATTTTCGGTAGGAGGCTCAAATCGAGAAATGTCACATAACGCTATGACGTCATTATTTTATAGGGAGTGGTAAATGAGAAAATGACACAGTAACACTGTGACGTCATTTTTCGGTAGGAGGCTCGAATCGAGAAATGTCACATAACGCTATGACGTCATTTTTCGGTAGGAGGCTCGAATCAAGGAATGTCACATAACGCTATGACGTTATGTTATCTTTTATATTAAATATATTTATATTAAATAGCAAAATGGATTTTTTTGGGGTTATCCTGCAAATTTTGTCTCCTCTGCGTATTGATTTTCAATCTCTCTGATTCTTACTTCGTGAAATCTGTGGATTTTTATTGCATTAACGTTGAGGACGGAACTTTTTCTTTCAACTATGGGTGCATAAATTAGTTGTACTTGAATTTCAGTCGATTTTCGAATCTTGAAATTCAATATGGTGTCTGGAAAATGGCGCCTGAAGCGCAAAATTTTGCCGAACATTCATGAATTTTTTCCTCGGATATAATGCATTCGACGAAAAAATCAATAAGAACAAAAAGTGCTTAGAATCAGCCAAAGAATACGTCTAAATTTTTCCAACGAGTTTTAAGCCCCTTTTTTATTTTTGCCAATTGACAATTTATGATAAATTATAAATGTTACGTCCTACAACTGCATTTAGTGCATTTGTGGACTGAAGGTATTATAATATTAGCCATTTATCCCGTCTTACATAGCGGGAGGTTCTTATCAAACTTCGGTACCCCCGAATATCTTTTGGTCTCCATATGACAGTGCATAGGCGGCTGTCCTGTGTACCCTCTAATATACTATCCAAATAAACGGAATTTTCTCAAATATCGGCGAAGGGTAGATAATTTTTATGTCAGGATTTACATTTAAGTATCATAGGAACACATGTTTTGGACAAGGATGACAAATGCGGCTAGATGTAAGAATTACTACATAGTATGTAAGGACATATCTTAGGTAAGCTACCTTTAAGAATTTTGAAGAAAAATGTAGGAGTAGGGAGTAATTTTGTAAACTAAGTTTTAGTATGTAAGGACCTACAAACTCTGTATTTTCGCTTACATTTCTTCAGACTCTCGAAGAGTACGTTTGTCACGAAGGAATATTTCCTGTAATAAACCAAGTAGGAAAAAGTAAGTAAGCCCTTGGTTTTTCTCTTCCTAACCTCTACCCGATTGTCAGCACTTCGGTGCATCGTTGGGTCCCATCTACACTCGGTCTGTCAGCATTTCGATGCATCGCTGAGTTCAATTCCTATCCCATACTTTTACTCGGTCTGCTAGCATTTCGATGCATCGCTGAGTATTAGTCCCTTCTTCCTCTACTACGGTTTGTCAGCATTTCGATGCATCTCCTCAATAAGTCTATCTCTTTTAAAACTAAGAATCCTCAATTAAAAATTTTTCTTTAACTTAACTGAATCTTAATTTTAGTGGCTAGATCGCGTAAGGTCCCTCGCCCACTCAGAAAGACCACCCGAGGAGGCAGAAGTGTCTTAACACGTTCGCGACGGGGCCTGTATTTAGTGTCCTCGCCGTGGGGCGGTGCTGTTTTTCGCACTTTCTCCCATCTGGCGGGGCTGGCATGCGGGTATGCTGCGCCGTCGAGTTGCGCGTGCAGCGGGCATTTGTTTTCGTGTATCTACAAAATACGTGACCCGCGCTCCGTGTTTTAAATTTGTCCATCTTTTGAAAACATAAAACCATCACAATACAAACACATATTTTTATTTCTGTCGGAGCTACACTCAACTATTGTTAGTAATTTAAAAGGTATAAGAAAATTAACATTTTGCTATAATAACTAATATAATATTTTGCTTTGTGATAATGCTCTATATTATACCTCAATGTTTAGTTGGAATACTTTTGAAGTAATACATCGTCTGTATATTTATTGTAATGTTAATTCCAAATCGAATTTCAGTCAAAAATATTACTACTAGGATGTCACGAAGGAAATTTGATGGTTCATCAGATGAATCTGATATTCAATGTTCGCGAAGAAGAACAAGGCCACGACGTATTTGCTACACTTCAGATGAGAGTATATCAGAGCAAGAATTTAGTATCGACGAATCATGCACTAAACTTTCTAATATACATTTGTCTCCGAATACAACGTTCAAAGAAGCAGAATGGCAGACAATTCAAACAACACAATCGAAAAAAGAAGTGGTAGAACAAGAGCGTGAGCCAGACGCGGAACTTCTAGTCGAAAATATTAATTGCAATGATCCGTTTGAAATATATAAACTATTCGTAACCGATAGCATAATACTACTTATAGCCCGAGAAACAAACAAATATGCCATGCAAAGTGGCACTGCTAAAAAAACAAAAAAACATCAGAGCCCCTGGATACCTGTTTCAATAGACGAAAGGAAGGTTTTTCTGGGTATACTGTTACGTATGGGTGTCATCCAAATACCGGACATTAGGTCATATTGGTCTGAGAATATTATGTACGGCAACGCTCGTATAAAGCGGGTCATGAAGCGCGATCGTTTCTTGTCTATTTTAAAGCATTTACATTTTGCCGATAATAAAACGTGCAGAGTCGAAGATCCTTTGTACAAAGTTAGAGATATTATGAATAAAATTGTGTTAGCGTTCAAGAGAACTGTCAAACCGGGGAAAACTATTATAATATATGAGAGCATGATTTTATGGCGTGGACGCTTGCGTTTCCGCCAATACATAAAAGGCAAACGCTATAAATATGGGATAAAACTATATAAGTTGTGTTTACCAAACGGTTATACGTATGATTTAGATGTATATAGCGGAAAAAACTCAACAAAATCGATGAATGGACATTCATATGATGTTGTAGAAAAACTAATGAATGGCTTATTATTTCAAGAGCGAATTTTGTATACAGACAGCTATTTATTCGAGTGTTCCATTTGCAAAATCACTGTTACAAAGACAAACATACTTTCGCGGCACAGTGCAACAAAACCGAAAATTTTTGCTGGTAGAAGCAAAAAAGAGCAAAAACGTGGCGAAATTCAGGCTATGGAAAATAGTTCAGGCGTAAAATTCGTCAAGTGGACTGATAAAAGAACTGTCTGTATGTTAACGACTTGTAAAAATCATAAATGTATACTAATCCAACGAAAACTTGGAGTAAAGAAACCAGATCTTGTTTTTGACTATAATAATGCAAAAAAGGGTGTTGATTTGTCAGATCAAATGGCATCTTATTATAGTTGCTTAAGAAAAACAGTGAAATGGTATAGGAAGATCGTAATGCAACTACTTTGCGGGACAGCAATAATAAATGCGTATTACATACACAAAACATGGGGTAGTGGTCACATGAGCATTTTAAAATTTAGGGAAAAAATTATTGATAAATTATTTATAGCTGAAGAAATGCCAATAAGGCAAATAAAGGATAGCAACCTTCATTTTATAAAGAGATATCCAGGCATGGCAAGAAATGTTCGCAAGCGCTGCAGAGAATGTTACAGAAAATTATCAGAACGCGTGGACGCCGTTATAGCCGCACGAAAAGCCAAGCGCGTCACTACATATTGCCCTCTTTGTGACAATCAGCCGGCTTTGTGTATAAATTGTTTCGAAGAAATTCACAAAAATAAATAGTTCTCCTATGTATATAAACATGTAAATAGATTTGTTAATGATAGTAATCACTTTTTTTTATATTGACGCCGGCGTGTACCACCGGTGGCTCATCCCGCCCGATAGGACAATTCTGTATGTACCACCGGTGGTTCATACCGTCCCATGGGACAGACAGGAATGTACCACCGGTGGTACACTCCGTCGCGAACGTGTTAAAGGACAAGCTCCTCCAAACATTGAAAACATCCCTTTACCACGATCCGGAGAGATCCGTAGAAGAAATAATTGAGGAGCAGTTTCGGCAACAACAACAGCAACAACTAGAGCAATAACAAGAACAACAACAAGAACAACAACCACGACCTATTGTTAGGACAATTGAAACTGTTAAAATTGTTCTCCGAACCCCCTGAAGAAGCTCTCGAAGATTTAGATCCATTTAATATATCGAGAGACCCACGTCCATCGATATACCAAAAGGGGATCCCAGGCGGGAACTATATAAATATTTTGAGATTTTTGGGGATACGAGTGAACCCGTTTTTATCACCGATTCGCATTTTTTGAGATATAATCCCACAAAAGGGGGATTAAAGATCAGGGATCCGTTCCGATAATTTTTGTATGTTTTTGTTTCAATAAACTATAAACTTTTATTTTTCTTAATTTTTGTTTGTGCGTTAAAATTATTATAAAAGCCTCCAAAATCTCGATGCAGCTTTCTTCCCTGGGAAGATTCAAGCTACCGTTCATTCTCCCCTAAAACGAAAGCGCCTTCTGTGGTCTTAGGATGTAACACAAAAATTCATCGAATCGTCTCGAAAAAATTCAGGTGCACTTTTTGGTCAATTCTGAGCACTTTTTATCCTCTGACTTTTTCTTATATAATGCATTGTTTTTGAGTAAAAAATTAAAAAAACCTCAAAAAATTTGAGTTATCCACCTTTTGGAATTGCTCCTTACACAATATTGAATTCTCAGTCGAAAAAGTTTTATTAAAATGTTGAATTGCCCAATTCAAAATCACATATACATCACAATACACATGAGTCATACATATTTAATATTTGAATAAGTATCAAATTTATTTCCGATTTACAAGTGACCTAGTGTAATGAAAATCTTTTGTAATGTTGATGATGAAAACATTACAAAAGACTTTCATTACACTAGGCCACTTGTAAATCGAAAATAAATTTTATACTCATTCAAATGTTAAATTTTTATGACTCATGTGTATTGTGATGTATATGTAATTTTGAATTAGGCAAATTCAACATTGTATTAAAATTCAGACTTTTTCGACTGAGAATTCAATATAGTGTAAGGAGCAATTCCAAAAGGTGCATAACTCAAAACTTTTTGAGGTTTTTTAATTTTTTACTCAAAAACAATGCATTATGTAAGAAAAAGTCAGAGGATAAAAAGTGCTCAGAATTGACCAAAAAGTGCACCTGAATTTTTTCGAGACGATTCGATGAATTTTTGCAATTTGTCATAAAATGTCAATTTTACAAAAATAAAAAAGTTGCTCAAAACTCGCTGGAAAAATTTAGCCGTATTCTTTGGCTGATTCTACGCACTTTTTGTCCTTATTGATTTTTTCGTTCAATGCATTATTTCCGAGGAAAAAATTCATGAATGTTTGGCAAAAATTTTGCACTTCAGGCGCCATTTTCCAGCCGCCATATTGAATTTCAAGATTCAAAAATCGACTAAATTTCAAGTACAACTAATTTATGCACCCATAGTTGAAAGAATAAGTTTCGTCCTCAACGTTAATGCAATAAAAAATTGAATTAAAGAAAAGGAGCATCGAAATTTTGCACTTTTTTTTTATAAATATCGCCATATTAGATTTTTGGGTTGAAAATTCGCAATTCTGAGACCGGAAATGGAAAGTAGACAAAAAATACCTTAGAAAAAGTTTGTTTGCTTTGAATATGTCCGCGGAATATGTGATAGATTTAGGGTTGAAAACAGAGTTACGATTTCTCTGTTTCGGGCGTTAATGGGTCAACTTATTTCTTTAGTAGTCGTTAGTAGTCATTAGTAGTCGTTAATCGTCGTTAGTAGTTGTTAATGGTCGTTAGCAGCCATTAATAGTCGTTAGTAGTTATTAGCCTTTATTCGACGTTAGTCGTTAGTCGATGTTAGTAGCCGTCGTCAATCTTTAGTCGTAATAGTAATTGTTAGTAGTCGTTAGTAGTCTTTAGTCGTTATTAGCTGTCGTTAGTAGACATTAGTAGCCGTTAATAGCCGCTCATTGTCGTTAGTAGTCGTTAAGTCTTTAGTCGTTAGTCTTTAGTCATGAGTAATCTTTAGTCGTCGTTAATAGTTATTAGTAGTCGTCGTTAGTCTTTAATCATTAGTAGCCGTTAGTTGTCGTTAATTGTGGTTAGTCATCGTCAATAGCCGTTAGTAACCGTTAGTAACTAGTAATAGTTATAGTTGCCGTCGTTAGTCGTTAGTATCTAGTCATCAGTAATCGTTAGAAGTCGTTGTTAGTCGTCGTAAGTAGTTATAATAGCCGTTTGTAGTCGTTAGAAGCCGTTAGTAACCAATAGTCTTTAGTCAACGTTAATAGGCATTATTAGCCGTCGTTAGTAGTTAGTCTATTTAGTCATTAGTTGTTGGAATATGTGAATAAATCTCTGTTCCGATACGTGTGTGTAGCAGAGTGCGTGCGCAGCGTTCGCGAAACGTAGATATTACGACGTTTTTCTGTGCATGGAAGAGAGAACGAAGATCTGAGAGCAATGTAGAATTTAAGACTATGAAATACTGTTTCATATTAATAATAAAGATTAAATAATTATATTCGCTTCCCACTAAAAATCTAACATGGTAGCAGAGGTCCGTGGTTCAGGAAAGAAGAGGAAATAAGTAAGCGCGAATATTAGAAATATACGGCGGGCGAGCACGTGGTGAATTTTGAGGTTAAATGAACCAGGAGAAGAAAGAAAATGTCGAAACAAGAAGAGGTTAAGATACCAGTTTTCGACGGCAAAGATTACAATCTATGGAAGAAGAGACTATTATTATACTTAAGATGGAAAAAATGCGATGAGGCAGCACGTAGAGAAAGAAGAGATACAGAAGACCTAGCCAAGTGGGAAGAAATGGACATAAAGGCCATGAATTACATCTATTGCAGTATAACCAACGATCAGCTGGAGTTTGTTAATGAGGAAGAAACAGCGTATGGAATAATAAAGAAATTCGATGAGTTATATTTGAAGGAGTCAACAGCGCTACAGATTTGCACAAGGAATAAGCTAGATAAATTGAGACTCAAAAACTATGAAGATGCGAGCACATTTTTTACGGATTTTGAGAAGACGATTAATGAGTTGAAAAGTGCAGGCGGTGCAGTAAGTGAACAAGAAAAATTGAACTACATGCTAGGAACACTACCGGACGCTTTGAGTTACATTGGTGATCTGATTGATGCAATGAAACTTGAAGATAGAAATTGTGAATTTTTAAAACGAAAAATCTCAATGTGGGAAGCCAAAGATAAAAATGATTCGAATAAAAGAAAAGCTAGTGTTTTCAAAGCTGAAAATAAACCAAATGTCTGTCATGGCTGTGATAAGCCGGGACATTTCATAAGAGACTGCAGAAATCCATGGCGCAGAGGGTTTGGAAGAAGCGGACCAAATGGAACTCGAGCGTACAGGCAAGGAGGTGCACAAGGTCAAAGGACATTTCAACCGCAGCAGCAGCAGCCGACCCGAGGGCGTGGAGGCAGAGGTTATGCACATCGAGGATTCAACAGTAGAGGCCTTCAGCAGCAAAATAACGAGGAACACGATGCAAGATATAGTTACAGTGTTCAAGGTCAAGTAAAAGGTTCTTTTGTGACTCAAATTGTGAGTAATGAGTATGCAAATGATGAGTATGTTGAGAGTGATATTAAAAATTATAATTATAATAAAACTAATAGAATAGATTGGATATTAGATAGCGGGTGTTCAGATCACATTATAAATAATGACTCGTATTTTAGTGAATTTTTAATTTTGAAAAGTCCTATTAACGTGAAAGTTGGTGATGGTAAAATTCTAAGAGGTACCAAAGTTGGTAAAATCATTACACATTTTATTGTTGATGGTATAAAAGTTCAAATTACTATATCCAATGTATTCTATGTAAAAGACATGGACAAAAATTTAATTAGTTTTGCTAAAGTAACCGATAAAAATAAGATTATCTCGATTGATAAAACGGCGAAAATTTATGATAAAGCTGAAAATTTAATTGCAATTGCTTATAAAGAAAATGGACTATATAAAATGAGTAGTTACATAAATGAAAAGAAAAATTATAACACAGAGATTGATAAGAAAATGACCCAAAAGGAAAGATTACATAAGATGTTAGGTCATATAAATTTCCAATATTTAGATTATATGTGTAAATATAATTTGGTAGATGGTTTACCAAATGAGTTAGAGTCAACATACTTAAAATGTGGTACTTGTATAAGAAACAAAATGCACAATTTACCTTTTAAAAATAACAGAACAAAAGCAAATGAAATTTTAGAAATTGTTCATTCAGATTTAAATGGCCCACAAACAACTCCAGGTTTTGAGGGTTCAAAATATTTTCTAAGTTTGGTTGATGATTACAGCAAATTAGCAGTCGTTTATACAATTAAAATAAAAAATGAAGTATATGAATGTTTTAAAAATTATATAAACCAAGTTGAAAATTTAACTGGTAAAAAGATAAAGAAATTCAGATGCGATAATGGAAAGGAATATTTGAATAAATATATCTATGATTTGGCAAATGACAAGGGAATCGTAATTGAACCATGCCCACCATACGTTCACGAATTAAATGGTGTGGCTGAAAATTTTAACAGAACAATTATGAACTCAGCCAGATGTTTATTACATGATGCAAACGTAAGTCTAAGATACTGGCCAGAAGTTATAAGAACAGCAACTTATTTGAAAAATAGATCTTTTACTAAAAGCACGGTTGAAAATAAAACACCTTTTGAGATATTTTTTGGCAAGCGACCAAACTTGAGTAATTTAAAATTATTTGGTAGCAAAGTTTTTGCAAGAGTACCCGAAGAAAAAAGAAACTCAAAATGGGACAGAAAAGCGGATATTGGAATCTTGTTGGGTTATGAAAATGTTGGGTACCGAGTTTTGATGGATGGTAAAATTAAAGTAGTAAGACATGTTGACATAATTGAAGATTGTCAAAATTTAGTCGGATTTAGTGGCGATGATAATGAAAGTTGTGATGATAATGATGATAAATGTAGTTTAGGAAGTCAAAACTCGGAATCGGACGTATTCATAAAAGAATCAAAAATCAAAATTGAAGATACAAATGAGATACAAGAAGTTGAAGAAAATACAATTAGAAAAGATCAAAGAGAGTTGGGTATAGAATCTAATGAAAACCAGAATAGTTTAAGACGATCTGAGAGAGAAAAGAAAAGACCTGAATTTTATAGTGCCAGCTTAGTAAATACGAGATGCATTTATGTAAATGTTGTAAGCGCAGATAGTCCATCAAGTTATGATGAAGCATTAAGAAGCAATGAATATGATTTATGGAAAGAAGCAATGGATAAAGAAATAAATTGTTTAATTAAAAATGAAACGTGGAACCTAGTCGAAAAACCAACAAATGTAAAAGTATTAGACTTAAAATGGGTGTTCACAACAAAAGCCGAAAATAGAAAGAAAGCAAGACTCGTAGTGATAGGTTTTCAGCAGTCTGAAGTGCTTGAAGATTAATATTCGCCGGTGGATAGAATACAGACTTTGAAATAATTATTATCCTATTGTTGCCAAAATAAATTAGCAATCATACAATTAGATGTTGAAACGGCATTTTTGAATGGCCAAGTAAAATCAGAAATATTTGTGAAACAACCTTTGGGATATGCGGATAACACCGAAAGAGTATATAAATTAAAGAAAGCATTGTACGGTTTGAGAGAGAGCCCGAGGGCGTGGTATGAATGTTTTGATAATTATATAAGAAAATTAGGTTTTGCAAGAAGTGAGAATGACTACTGTCTATATATAAAAAATGAGAAAAATGATTCAAGTTACCTAATCCTATTTGTTGATGATTTGTTGATATGCGATAAAAATGTAGTAAGATTGAATGAAATCAAAAA
Organism: Gasteruption jaculator; assembly: GCA_949825005.1. NCBI lineage: Eukaryota > Metazoa > Arthropoda > Insecta > Hymenoptera > Gasteruptiidae > Gasteruption > Gasteruption jaculator. The sequence goes on along the minus strand of OX463769.1, from coordinate 1,862,169 downwards.
CAAACTATCTGAAAAATTTTGTATGAAAATTCTAGGAGAAGTCAAAACGTATTTAGGAATAAATATTGATTACGATCGTGAGAATTGTAAAATGACGTTAGACCAGAAAGATTATATAGAGTCACTAGCTAGGAAATACAACGTTATGGAGTCGAAACTGTATAGTACACCAATGGAACAAACTTTGAGTTTACAGCCATGTTACGTCCTGGAAGAGATTGTGGACAAATCCTGGATGTTGTCGTCTGGTCACCAACTTGTCCACTTTCAATATTTAGTTTTAAAGATGAAGGAAAATAAAAGACATAAATAAAAGACTAAATTATGATTTACTAAAAAGAAACGTTTATTAATTTCCAAGAAAGCTAACTGAAAATGCCTCCTAATTATTAAGTCAAAATTTCTCCGCGCACAAGTATCTAAACTGAAAGAGAATTAGGAGGAGACTGAACTGCAAGAGAAGAAATCTCTTCCTTCTTGGTCCAAATCTATGGGGACCAGAGTGGGAGATGATGTAAACATTCACACGTGCAGTTTACTCTGACAAAGGACACTTAAGGGTTTCTAGGAGTTCCTTATCGACTATATCAAGTTACATAGACGCATGATGTCATGCTATGGGCGGTATAGTTCGACCACTTATCTTAAGTTTATATTAACGAACTTTACTTCGTTTATAGTTTCTAGTTTATTCCTTTTATATTTTCTTTGTAATAAATGTCACTCAACACTAAACTCGAATTTAGGGTTCTCTAAGTTGTTTTTCGTAAACTATGTTTAATTTATAACCAACGATAAAATAATTCTACGTATTGAATATATAAATTCAGATACCTATGTCTATCACCTCTAAACATTATTTAATACTTCTAGGAACACAAATTCTTTATATTTAAGGTTGGTATGTTATTTTATGTATCGATTTGAATTTTCCCACATTTACAACAGTCTAGGGGAAATTTCCGCCATTGTTATACGCAGGATATAACAGCCAGCACAGTCAGCATCAAATGATTTGAATTACAGAAATTTGATTGGGGCTTTATTGTACATAAGTGCCAATACGAGATTAGATGTTAGTTATAGTGTAAACTATTTGAGTCGCTTTCAAAACTGTTATAATGAATCGCACTATAAATACGCATTGAGGATACTAAAATATCTATATTTAACAAGAGACTTAAAGCTAACTTATCAAAGAAATTTAGAGGCAGATATAATTGACTGTTTTGTTGATGCTGATTGGGCAGGTGATAAAATTGATAGAAAATCAACGACAGGTTATATAATTAGAGTTTTTGGGAATGTAATCTATTGGAAATCTCGAAAGCAAGGGAGTGTAACGAAATCCTCTACTGCAGCTGAATACGTAGCATTGTCTGATTCAGTCAGTGAGATCAGAGTGATTTTGAACCTACTTAAAGACTTTAAAATAACGCTAAACAAACCCGTCAACATTTATGAAGACAATTCTGGTGCTATTGCTATTGCGAAATTTGGAAATTTAACAAAAAATTCGAAATACATTGAGGTACATTATCATTTCGTAAATGAGTGCTATGAAAAAGGAATTATAAAAATTGTCAAAGTTGAGTCAGAGAATAATATTGCAGATATTCTTACGAAAGCCTTAGGAAGAAATAAGTTTGAAACCTTAAGGCAAGCTCTGAGAATAGTTTAAACTTAAATAGATTTTGAAACATAGATTTAAGGAGGTGTGTTGGAATATGTGAATAAATCTCTGTTCCAATACGTGTGTGTAGCAGAGTGCGTGCGCAGCGTTCGCGAAACGTAGATATTACGACGTTTTTCTGTGCATGGAAGAGAGAACGAAGATCTGAGAGCAATGTAGAATTTAAGACTATTAAATACTGTTTCATATTAATAATAAAGATTAAATAATTATATTCGCTTCCCACTAAAAATCTAACATTAGTAATTGTTAGTTGTCGTTAATTGTTGTTAGTAGTCGTTAGTCGATCTTAGTCATTGTTAGTAGTCGTTACTAGTCGTTAGTCATCGTTAGTAACCGTTACTAACTAGTAACAGTTATAGTAACCATCGTTAGTCGTTAGTCGTCCTTAGTCATTGTTAGTAGTCGTCAGTCATCGTCAGTAGCCATTAGTAGTAGTTAATAGTCGTTAATAACCGTCTTTAGTCATTAGTCGTTACCCTGCTAAAAATATTCCGTTCATTGTAATTAAAAATAATATAAAGGGTCTAGCCGGATAAGATAGTCAAATCGGCCTTTGTGTCAATCGGGAAACGAATTGCACCATAATGTTCGGGGGGAAAAATGAGTAAGAACCCTAGATTTTCAGTCCCCAAAACGCATTAGGGTCTTTATAAACTCCGGTCTAGTGATTTTAGGTTTTTCGACGATATCTCGGTCAGCTTTCGAGCTAGAAAAAAAGTTTTTTTTCATTTTGTATGGTTTTTTAAGCCCTACAAATTGTTGCTATCAAAAAAATTTTTGGCGCGAAATTCAAATTTTTAAAGCCATTTGAAAATTTTTAAATTCAATATATAGAAAACAAAGACCGACTCATCGCTAGAAAAAATATATGTTATGTATTTTCACCTAAAAAATTTCTCTTAATTTTTTCAGATTTTTTAAAGTGGTGGAACGTACTGAAAAAAAATAAACACTACTAAGAACTCCACTTTTTTGCTCCTAGCGCTTTGAGGTTAGGTTTTATGATAAAAACGATGGAACCATTAAATTCTGCGGGAAAAAAATACATAGGAAACATGCATCACACGTGTCAAAATAATGTTCGGTTGACCTTGAATATACATGGAATATATAGGGACGCCATCGGCCGTCTAGGGATTTTCATTGTTCGATTAATTCGTTCAGGCGTAGCCTAGTTATCGCAATATCTTCAAACATGCGATACATGATTTCGACGTATTTTTTCCGTAGAATCCGATTCTGCCATTATTTTTACCATTGGACATAACCTCAAAGCGCTAGAAGCGAAAAATCACTGAAAAATTCAGTTTTTTACTCCTGGAACTTCGAGGTTATATTCTACGATAAGACCAATGGTACCATCGAATTCTACGGAAAAAAATACATCGAGAACATGCATCACACGTCACAAAATGATGTTCGGTTGACTTTGAATATACAAGGAATTTGTCCCTATATAGGGACGCCGTTGGCCGTCTAGGGATTTTCATTGTTCGGCTATTATACAAATTCTTGATGACCATTATTCAATTGAAATTAATAAAATGCACATTTCTATGGTTCCAATTTATTAAAATTGCTCTTGACGTACCATAAGTACAAAAAACTGTTTAACAATTATTGATAGCCAGTAGTGATCAATACCGTCGTCAGGACTCATCAACAATCGTTTGAAAAAGTAAGTTTTATCAAATTTATATTTCGCTAGGACACAAAATATTCAGGAAAACTAGTTCGAGCATTCTGGTGTTCTAGAATGAAGTAAAAAATACCTTTCGAAGCATCGAAGAGTTTATCACAGAAGTCCTACTGGACATAGACTGGACAGAAATCCACTAAAAGCCAAGAATCACTGAAAAAAAAGGTTTTTCGCTCCTAGCGTTGTGGCGTTACGCCCAACGATAAAAATAACAGCGGTATCGAATTCTACGGAACAATGAAAATCCCTAGACGGCCGACGGCATCCCTATATAGGGACATATTCCTTGTATATTCAAGGTAAACCCAACATTATTTTGAGACGTGTGATGCATGTTCCCAATGTATTTTTTTCCGTAGAATTCGATGGTACCATTGGTTTTATCGTAGAACATAACCTCGAAGCGCCAGGAGCAAAAAACTGAATTTTTCAGTGACTTTTTGCTTCTAGCGCTTTGAGGTTATGTCCAATGGTAAAAATAATGGCAGAATCGGATTCTACGGGAAAAAATACGTCAAAATCATGTATCACATGTTTGAAGATATTGCGATAACTAGGCTACGCCTGAACGAATTAGCCGAACAATGAAAATCCCTAGACGGCCGATGGCGTCCCTATATAATCCATGTATATTCAAGGTCAACCGAACATTATTTTGACACGTGTGATGCATGTTTCCTATGTATTTTTTTCCCGCAGAATTTAATGGTTCCATCGTTTTTATCATAAAACCTAACCTCAAAGCGCTAGGAGCAAAAAAGTGGAGTTCTTAGTAGTTTTTATTTTTTTTCAGTACGTTCCACCACTTTAAAAAATCTGAAAAAATTAAGAGAAATTTTTTAGGTGAAAATACATAACATATATTTTTTCTAGCGATGAGTCGGTCTTTGTTTTCGATATATTGAATTTAAAAATTTTCAAATGGCTTTAAAAATTTGTCTTTCGCGCCCAAAATTTTTTTGATAGCAACAATTTGTAGGGCTTAAAAAACCCTACAAAATGAAAAAAAAACTTTTTTGCTAGCTCGAAAGGTGACCGAGATATCGTCGAAAAACCGAAAATCACTAGACCGGAGTTTATAGGGACCCTAGTGCGTTTTGGGGACTGAAAATCTAGAGTTCTTACTCATTTTTTCCCCCGAACATTATGGTGCAATTCGTTTCCCGATTGACTCAAAGGCCGATTTGACTATCTTATCCGGCTAGACCCTTTTATTAATTTCAATGTATTTTTAAAAATTGAATTTTTGTCAATAGTTTCGTAATAGAAAAGTCTATTATTTTTAATTCATTTTAATATCAATTAATATTAATAAAGATATTGCGCATTAAACCTTATAAATTTTAATCAATCTCAATGTCAATTTTGTTGAATAACACAATCAGTATAGAATTTCAATAATTCGTAATGCATTTTAATTGTCATAATAATGAATCATTACGAATTCAAACTTTAAGTATTGATTTTCAAATGATTTTAATTGTTCCCAATCGAAATTATTCGTGAAGGGCGTAATTGATTTGAATAAATACATGGATTATACGATTTTTATAATTTTCTACGAATTTTAGTAGCTAAAGTAATAAATTAGTATCAATAACAATTTTTGCATTAACTGCGAATTGATTTTAATTGTTTTGAATTATCATCATCTATGAATAAACTGTCAATTCATTTGAAATAACAGATTTTTTTTAGCATAATATATTTATTTATAATATGCACTTGATTTAAATGGTTAATTGAAATGAAATTGAATATGATCGAGTTAATTAATTTTAATGGATAGAAATAAGTATTCTTTTAAAATAAAATTTATAATAAGATTTTTAATAAGTGTAATACATTTTTTATGGAAGATTTATATTATTTTGAAATGGATATATTATAATTACAAAAAACATTATAAAATATATAAGTATATATAAAAATGTCGGTGTATTTGTTGACCTCAATAATGTGGACAACGATTTTTCGCAAAGAGTAATTTATTCGACGTTTTGACCAAATCGCTGGTCCTTTTCAAGACTACAAATTGTGATGTTTACGATCAATCGATTATGTATAAATTTGTTAAAGGCTATATAATTAATCATCAATTAATCATTCGTTATAAAGAAATTTATTGAACTTCAAGTGCATTTGGCAATGTACATAAATATTTTCCATTAGAAACATTTACAAAAATAATTTTATGCGTAACATCAGAAATTGGTACAGTTACGGATGTAGTTGTTTCAGAAGTCACTTTTTTAATGTGATTTATACCTTCAAACGGATCATCTGAAGCAATTTCAAAGTATTTTATTTGTAACAACATATAAATATATGTTTAATAAACTATTTGCAATACATTTGCATTAGTCTTAATTAATTAATTAGTTTGTTGAATTCTTAGTTGGTCGATGTGAATAATATTTTTTTATTGTCCTTGGTTATTTTTCTCGGCCAGTAGATATTTATTTATTTAAACGTTTCGATCATTTGTTGCTGATCCTCTTCAGTAGTAATTCTTTAGTAAATTGTTTTTTGAAATATAATCATCTATATGAATAAAATTCTCGTCATGTCTGTACTTTTCTTAGAATTGCCTCAAACTTCGTTTTCTTATCAATCTTGACGAGTAGAACCCGAAACCAGTCTTAGTTCAAACGTCTGTTTGTCTGTTTGTTTGTTTGTCTGATTTTGTTTGTTTGTATGTTACGGGTTGACGTGAGAACGGCTAATGAGAACTTGATGATTTTTTATACCCAAGTACTTCTATATACTGCGCAAAACATAGTCTATGATTCGTTTGACCTTGATGCCAAGTTTGACCTTGAAGATCGGAAAGGTTTTACTTGTATGTTACGGGTTGACGTGAGAACGGCTGACGAGAACTTGATGATTTTTTATATCTAAGTACTTCTATATATTGCGCAAAACATAGGCTATGATTCGTTTGACCTTGATGCCAAGTTTGACCTTGAAGATCGGAAAGGTTTCGTTTGTATGTTACGGGTTGACGTGACAACGGCTAATGAGAACTAGATGATTTTTTATACCTAAGTACTACTATATATTGCGCAAAACATAGGCTATGTTTCGTTTGAGATTGATGCCAACTTTGACCTTGAAGATCGGAAAGTTGTTTAGATATGTTTGAAATTTGTATAGATTGTAACGTGGAAAATTTCCGCTGTTACATTAAGCTTTTTGGGGCATCAATCGTTTTAAATTTACCATTAAATTCTTTCGCGCCCGTTAAGAAAAACGGAGAAAAGAAGGCTCAGGAACCTCTCCGAGAACACCCGGAAGCACCTACGTGGTAACAAACTATCTCTGTTATTATTTAAGTGATTCTTTTCTTTTGTGCCATATCTTCTGTTAATATCGCTATGTTAAAATTCCCTTCCTACTCCTTTCGCCAATCCCGAATCGCCTGGTAAGAGAGACAAGGAAAGAAGACTCCCGAATCCAAGGATGGAAAACCTTCTCGACTACCGCAGGACAAGGAAGATGTCAAACTATCGCCTACGGTGCCATCTAACAATCTACGGGAAACGGGTCGATAACGGGTCGATGCCCTACTTATCACCTGAGCGTGATAATTCCCGAATCCTGCGACAATTAGGATGGCGCTAGCAATGCAGATTGAGGGGACCGAAAACGACTCCCTTCAGAGTTTCCTGAGCTGCCGCTTCGATAAGACCTAATCTTTGGATAACGGATTGACGATTTACGAGGATCAGTCGCTTTGGATAATTGTCGCTTTGGATCATTGTCGCCTTGGATAATTGTCGCTTTGGATGATTGTCGCATTGGATAATTGATACTCTGGATATTGTGGGCAGGCCGAAAGGACCATTCGATTGAATAACGGATTGGACGAGTCGAGAGGATCGATCGACTTGGATCGCCGGAAGTCGTACTCCTACCGCCTACACGGCTCTGTCAGGTGATTTGAGAATTTGGCTCCCTAACATTTTTCTATCTCCCTATCGAACTCCCGAATTCCTTTCTCATTACTTACGCTCCCGCGTATTTTCTCTTAACTCGGTTTTGCCTTGCTTTTCTTTTTCTTTCGGATCACATTTCTTGTAATTTCGAGTGTTCTCGTCGTAGTCTAAGTCTAATAACGCTCCCGGTTTTCCTACCGGTGAGAATAAAAACTCGAATTTCTTTTGTTTGTTACGATTTTGTTATATTGGTGGCCCGCAACCACCCTTTTTTTTTGTAATAAAGTACCTTCCGAATTATTCTAGAATTACCGAGTCGTCTGGATTCAAATTTGTCTCGTAGAATCTAGACAAAGGATCTCCTCTGAGAGGGTTTCACAGCTCCTTCCGAGCTAGACCGGGCCCCCTCAGGGAAAATCCTGTCCGAGTTCTCGGACTGGCGCCCAATTCCCGCCTTCCAGCCTCCCGACTTTGTTCCCGAATTTTCCTGAGTGAGGAAATTTGGAGACACGCCACCAACTTTTGGCGAAGTTGGTAGGCGCGCTACAAGATATGTTTCAATTTTTTACAATTGAAACATATCTACATATAAATGTTATACAATTAAAAGAAATCCACCCGTCGGTGACGGGTATTGCAGCTAGTTTTATATATAATAATATCGGCGTAATTCAAATTGTATAAAACTTTGATCTATATTTTCATTTATTTTGATGAAAACAGATCAGTTATTTAATTTTTTACGTGAATATTATTTTATGTGATATTTCGTTATTTGGTATAATGTTAATGATATTATTTTAATGGGCTTCCGTTTCCGGTTGGAGCTTGAGTGGTTGTGCGAGTGAAGGCCGGAGAAAGAGTGCAGGATTTGTGGGAGTATAAGAGAGTGTGTAAAAGCGGAGGAAGTTGTGGGAGGAAGAGGTGCAGAAGGAGGGTGGAGTGAGTGGAGTGAAGGTGTAGGAGTGATATATAGAGAGGTGAAAAGAGTGAAAGAGGAGAGCGCGTGGAAGTGAGGTTAGGGAGTGAGGGAGCGAAGAATAAGGAAATAGAAAGGGTAGAGTGGGATAACGGGGAGAATAGGAGCAGAGAAAGAAGGGTGGAAAGAACAGGGTGAGTGAAGGAGGGGGAATAAGGGGGAAAAGTAAAGGGATAAGGGCTGGAAGGATCGAGGGAGGGAAGGGTAAGGGGAGAAAAGGCGGGAAGGACAGGAGTGAGAAGCAGACGGTGCGACGAGGACGGTAGCGGTAGAAAGGTGAACGAGCAGAGAGGGTCGGTAAAGAAGACAGGAGGGAAATTTAAATTGGTAGACTGCGGTAATGGAAGGGAAAGGGGGAAAAGGAGTGGAGGGTGTGGAAAGAGGGAGAGGGAGACCTCCGAATGTGGAGAGATTGAATAGATGGGGGAGGGAGAGGGCGGAATCTTGCAGCGGGATTGATGAGTTGTGGAAGAGGAAGAGGGAAGCGGAGGAGGAGGAGAAAGCGAGGGAGGAGAAGGAGGCCTTCAAAAAGAGTAGGTTGTTGTGGAGGTCGCCGACGCAGACGACGGAGGACAAAAAGGAAGGAGGGGAGGGAGCGTCGATGGGAGACTTGGCAGCACTGATCAGGGCAGTGGCGCAGACGCTAAGAGCAGAGATGAAGGAGCAGTTTAGAGGGATGAGGGAAGAAATGAGGGAGGACGGGAGGAGAAGGGAGGAGGAGTGGAGGAGGGAAAAGGAGGAAATGTGGCAAAGAATAGAGGAGTTGGAGAAGAAGGCGGAGGAAGGAAGGGGGGGAGGGAGGGATGCAGGAGAGTACGTAGAGGGAGGAGGGGAATTAAAAAGGCTAGAAGAGAGGGTGAGGGGTATGGAGAGGAAGGCGGAGTGGGCGGAAAGAGAGGAGAGGAGGAGGAACGTGGTAATAAGGGGCATGAAGTTGGGGGTGGGGGAGGAGTTAGAAAAGTTAAAGGGGAAATTAGAGGGGTGGGGGATAAAAGGGGAAATAGGAAATGCAAGAAGGGTGGGGGGAAGGGAGGCGGATGTGGTAGTGGTAAGGGTGGGGAATATGGAAATGAAAAGGGAGATAATGAAGAGGAGAAGGGAGATATGCGGGATAGGAGAAAGGATCAAAGATGATCTAACGTGGAAGGAAAGAAAAATCCAATGGAGGTTGAGAGATGTGGCAGGAAGGGTGGAGAGGGAGGGGAAGAGGGTGAGGGTGGGGTACGGGAAGATCTGTATAGACGGGACATGGTGGAAGTGGGACGAGGATGAAGAGGTTTTGAAAGACTGGGGAGGGAGGGAGAGGGAGGCAGAGGGATTGGAGAGGGCGGGAAACGAGGTCATGGTAAGGGGGGGAGTGGGAGAGTGAGAAAGGGAGGAGGGAAAAAGGGAAAAGAGGAAGGGGGGGTAAAAGTCGCATTTTGGAACGTAGCAGGGGTGGGGAACAAGGACAAAGAGTTCTGGGCAGGTCTAAAGGAGTTCGACGTGGTGGTGGGGATGGAAACGTGGATGGATGAGAAAGGGTGAGAAAAAATTAAGGGGAGGGTGCCATGGGAATTCGAGTGGGATATACAGTGGGCGACGAGGAAAAGCAAGAAGGGAAGGGCGAGGGGAGGGATGATGGTAGGAGTAAGGAAGGGTTTGGAAGGGGTGGAGAAGGGGGAGACAGAGAAGGAGGAGGGGATAATAACAAAAGGTTTTAAGGTCGGGGGAAAGGCTTGGAGAGTGATAGGAGTGTACGTGAATGGGGACATGGAAAGAAAGGTAGAGAGGCTAAGAGGGCGGATGGAAGAGAGGGGGAAAGAGGAAAGAGTACTGATTGGAGGGGATTTTAACGCGTGAATAGGGGAGTTGGGTGGGAGACTATGGGGGGGGGGGGGGAGATGCAAGGAGGTCTAAGGACAAGAAAGTTAATGCGGAGGGAAGGAGGCTGGTGGAGGCCATGGAGGCGGCGGGGTAGGGGGTTCTGAACGGGTGCATGGAAGGCGACGAGGATGGGGTGATGACTTTCACGGGGGGGAGAGGGGAATCGGTAATCGACCTGGTGTTCGCCAGGGAGGGGACAAGGGAGGAGTGTGAGAGGCTGGTAGTCGGGGACAGGATGGACTCAGACCATCACCCAATAATAGTGACGCTAAAGGGAGGGAGGAGAGGAAGGGAGAGGCAGGGGGAGACGAAGAGGCGGAGGGGGAGAGGGAGATGGTCGGAGAAGGACAAGGAGGAGTATAGGGTGAGGACAGAGGGGTTTGAGTGTGGAGATAGTACGGTAGAGGAGGGATGGGTGGGCTTGAAGAAGAAGATAGAGGAGGGAAGAGAAGAGATGGAGAAAGGAAGGGAGGAAGGTGGTAGAGGGGAGAAAAGGAGAGGATGGTGGGATGAGGAGTGTGCAATAAAGAAAAGGGAGGTGAGGAGGAGGCTGAGGGAGTGGAGGAGGGAGAGGGGTGAGGTAGAGGAGTACTACAAGGGGAAAAGGGAATATAGAGAGTTATGCGAAAGGAAGAAAAAAGAGGAGGAGGAACGATTTATACGGGAGGTAGGAGCAGTAAGGAACGACGCAGAGGTGTGGGCACTATTAGGAAGAGAAAGGAGGAGTAAAAAGGGAATAAACGAGAGGATTAAGATGGAGGAGTGGAAGGAGTTTTTCATGGCAGGGCTGGGAGGGGTAGACCACAAGGTGGTGCAGGGAAAAGTGGGAGGAAGGAAGGATGTGCTGGAGGGTATAGGGAGGGAGGAATTTGGGGGAGTGCTGAACAAGCTAAAAGAAGGGAAGGCAGCAGGGGGAGATGGGATAGGAAACGAGGAGTGGAGGTTTGGCGGGCGGGGGGTGAGGGAGGGGGGTTGGAGGATTTGTAACAAGGTATGGGACGGGGGCGGGTGGGTAGAGGAATGGAAAGAGGGTGTCATAGTGCCGGTGCTGAGGAAGGGGGGAGGGAAGAAAGTAGACGATTATAGGGGGGTAACGTTGATGCCGACATTATACAAGGCGTATGCAACGGTGTTGACCAGAAGGTTGGAAAAAGAGGTGGAGGAGAAAGGGATTCTAGGGGAGTGGCAGGCGGGATTCAGGAGAGGCATGGGCACTATGGACCACATTTACACTCTGAACTATATAGTGGGCAAAGAGCTGGAGAGGGTAAGGGGGAAGGTGGTAGCACTATTCTTGGACTTGAAGGGGGCTTTTGACGCGGTGTGTAGGGAGAGATTGTGGGAAACGATGAGGAAGAGGGGCATTAGGGAGGGGCTAGTGGAAAGGGTGGAGGAGGTGTATAGGGAGGTGAAAAGCAGAGTGAGGGTGGGGGAGAAGACGAGTGAGGTGTTTTGGACGGCAAGGGGGGTGAGACAGGGGTGTCCTCTAAGTCCGATACTATTTAATATATTTATATCGGACTTGGAGGACAAGCTGAAAAGGATAGGAAGGGGGGGGATAAGGGCAGGAGGGGAGAGGGTTAGAGCCTTGGCATACGCGGACGACATCGTGATACTAGCGGAAGGGGAGGAGGACATGAGGGTGGTGATGGCAGAGCTATTTCTATTTTCTATTTCTATTTCTATTTATTTACAAATATGCCCTTGTTGCCATGGGGCAAGAGAGAAGATTACAATTTGGAATATCAGTCTTACACGCTATATGTGAAGATACAAATGTAAAAATAAGAAAATACAAAAGAAAATAACAAGAAAAAAATATAGAAAAATATAGAAAAAGCCATGAAGAAGCCAGAGCCAGGGTGCAGGTTCAGAAAGTTATGGCATAAATTAGTTTGCGTAGTGTGGGGTAGCTATAAGAGCTGGTCAGCAAGCTCAGTGTTGAGCAGATATTCGTGAAATTTGGAGCGAAATACTTCGATTGACGGCGCTGAGCGTATGACAGCAGGGAGCGATCCCCACAATTGGGCTCCTGAGACGAGGAAGGAGTTCTGATAGATGACAGTACGGTAGTGAGGGATGATCAGGTTAACACCATCATGAGCCAGTCTCTGGGAGTGCCTTATCCGATTATCGAGGGTGGAGAAAAGATTGGCTAGGTAAGGTGGGTTACCAGTTAGGAGCAGTTTGTAAAGGAAGCAACCTAGGAAAAAGGTCCTCCTGTTAGCGATCGAAAGCCAACCGAGCCGGTTAAGCCGAAACGGAGTAATATGAGTGTCTCTCCTCAAGTCAAAGATATACCTCACACAGGAATTTACAACTCTTTGAAGTTTCAAATTTAGGATATCGGGGATACCGTTATAAACCAGGCAGCAGTAGTCAAAGAGTGGAAAAATGAGGGCCCTGACGAGCTTGGCCCGGAGTTCACACGACAGGATGTTGCGTCGGTGCTTCAGACGGTACAGGACGGAGTTAACCCTATTACAGATATGCCCACAATATGCCTTCCAGGAGAGGGTACGAGAGAGGACGACACCCAAATTGCGTACCTCGCTAACCCAGGGAATGGGAACACCATCAATTTGGATGTTAGTGATGGAGTCATAATTGATCTTGGCCACTTGACTTGAGCTCCCAAAGACAATCGCTTTGGTCTTTGCTGAATTGAGTTTCAGAGAGTTGATTCTGGCCCAGAGGGCGACTGCTTGAGCATCAGAGGCAAGACGCGCGAGGGCTGACTCAATTTCTCCAGGGTAACAAGTGATGTAAATTTGGGTGTCGTCGGCGAAAATGATGTGTCTAGTATGTTGGAGGACTCGTGGGAGATCATTAATGTACAAGGAAAACAGAAGAGGACCAAGCACCGATCCTTGAGGGACTCCGGAAGTGACCTCAGCCCACTCAGAGTGATTACCATCCTCCTCCAAGACGGCCTGACGTCTTCCCGTAAGGTAGCTATGAAACCAGCGAATAACCTCTGGGCAGAACCCGAGTTTCGCTAGTTTGAGAAGCAGGTTTGCATGCGGGACAGTGTCAAACGCCTTGGAGAAGTCAAAAAGTAATAAGATAGTGATCTTCTCTTCGTCGATGCCTCTTCTGATGTCATTAGTGAGTTTGAGCAAAGCAGACTGAGTGCTGAAGCCACTTCGGAACCCTGATTGCATAGGGTCCAGGAGATTAGAGTCAGAAAGGTAGGAAGTGACTTGATCGTGCACGATCCTCTCCAGGACCTTGGACAAGGCACAGAGAAGGGCAATCGGTCGAGTTTCGGAGGGAGAGGAGGGCTTCCTAGTCTTATTGAGGGCGCGAATAAACGCTTGCTTCCAACAGTCAGGGAAGATGGAAGTTTGGAGAGAATCGTTAAAGATTCGTGAAATGGATGGAAGGGACTCCGGTAAGGAGAGGCGGAATTCATGAAGAGACAGTAGATCTGGACCACGAGCAGGCGACTTGGCGTTAAGGGATTGAAATGCACCGGTTATGTCACTAGTATCAATCTGCTGGAAGGAAAAGGTCGCAGGTAAGTTAAGGGTGCTTGCTAGAAGGCAGGCACGATCGAGCTCATCTCGGGAACAGGACGGCGAGGCATTGCACACTGAGGCAAAGTGCGTGTTGAGTGTGGAGGCAGAGAAGAACTGTAGCGGCGATGAGCTCGAGTGCCGGATAAGTCCGAGCCTGCCTAGGCGCCTCCAGAGTTCGGTAGGAGTGCGGGAGGTGGTCAGTTCCGTGCTCAGAGTAGCAGCTTTGGCTCCCTTAATGTCAGCGCAGAGCGCATCTCTATACGCTCTATAATGTTGCCATGCAGAGGGCACCCTAGAGCGCCTGGCAGACTTGTAGAGGGCATTTTTCCTCCTGATTCTAGTAAGCAGGTCAGAGTTGAGCCACGAAGGGCGCCGTTTTACTTTAGCGACTGACCGTAAGGGAGCAAAGCGATCGAGCGAATCTTTCAGGTGAGCGTTGAAGGACAGTACTAGTGGGCCAGGATCATCGGGAATGGGAGATGAAGGAGCAGAGATGAGGGACGAAAGAAATGAGGAACGAAAATTTAACGGATCGAATTCACGATAATCCCGGTAGGTGAAGGTGACCGAGGATTTGGTAGGGAACACAATAACATAAGAAATGGTGGTGAGGTCGTGACCTCCTATGAACGGAGTGTCAGATTTGTGAAAGTGATGGAGTTTGCTGCAGTTGTCGATTATGAACAGGTCCAACCAGGAATCAGAATGAGGAGTATGAAAAGTAGGAGGTGAAGGAACAAGATGAAGAGAGTTGGTGAAGATGAAATCAGTTAAATGACTAGATTCGTGGTTGGACATGTTCAAGTTACAATTGAAATCCCCGGCTATAATTATGTTTTCATAGGCGTGGTGAAAGCGAGCAAAGTCTAATGAAAAATCTGTGAGAAGAGAGGATTTTGGTCTTCTATAAACAACACAAATGAGAATTGGGAAACGTCCTTTGAAAGATACCTCAACAATCAAATATTCCGGATTATTATTGAAGGCGGAAGGGGATGAAGAAAGAACTCTAGAGCTAAGAGATTTGTGGATATAACAGGCTACACCTCCACCGAATTTCCCCTCCCGGTCATTGCGCAATAGATCGTAGCAATCTAACTGGATCATCCTGTCGTCTACTCCGTTATGAAGCCAGGTTTCAGTGATGGCTATGATGTGGGAAGGATTGAGACTGAAATATGACTCAATGTAATCAAAATGCCCCAGAAGAGAGTTGGCATTGAAATGAGAAACTACTAGATGGTGGGGGAGAGTCGAAGAAGGAAAACTGAGAGAGGAGGAACCGGAAAAGGTGTTGTGGATCGGTCGAGGCAAGTCGAGAGGTCAGATCTTAGATAGGTCGTCAAGTGTTTCGATGACGATCGTGGGTTCGCCCTCCTTCTGTCGTACGAAGATTTTGCCGGAGCGGCACCATACGAATTTGTAATTGAGATTAGCTGCCCTGGCTTTGACTTTTCTTAATAACGAATACAGATTAGAGCTGAGCATGGCATTAATGTGGACTTTGCCTGATCCAAGCTTAGGATCGATTTCTGACAAGTCGAGTGCACCTTTTCGCGTCTTGCCCTTAATGATGTAGTCCCTGGCGATGGTTGACTTAAACGTGATGACAAGGGACTGCCTCGGAAGGTTAGTTGGAGATGTGACGTTGGTAGCAGCCGAAGTTGAGGTTGAAGTTGAAGACCCAGATGATCCACTGGCAGTTGAAGAAGTAGGGGGAGCACCCCTTTTCCGAAGAATGCGAGTCCCGATGATATCAGGTATCCACGGGGACGACTGGAGTACGGCGAGAATCCGATGAACGAACGGCAGGGGATTTCCGACAATGTCGGAGGGCACTCCGGAAATTATAATTTCTCTGGAATCCCTGTCGCTTACAGTGGAGGTGCCGAGTGTACTGCATCTTACGGTGGGATCACCGGGCTGCGATCCGGTGGACGCAGACTCCAGTCTGGACAGCCGGGTCTCAAAGGCGCAAAGCTTGTCGTTGAGGCTGTCTAGTTCCTGGATTTTATTTCGGAATTCCAGGTTTATCTGGTCTTGACGCTCTAGGAAACCAGCAATCTTAAGGTCGGAGGCAGATTGGCGGCTTAAGATTAAATCTAGCTTGTCACTAATTGTGATTGCAGGAGGTGATGGACCTGGACTGCTGTAGGATTCAGAGGCAGCTAGGTGATGGCTAGACATCCTGGCTGGTGAGATAGAGCGGGTCGAGGTTTGTACAAGAGTTGGACGAGGAATCAAGTTTGATAATGAATGAGATGTAATGGAAGAGCTGATAGATGGAGAAACGCCTGTGGATGGATAAATGCTAGCCAGAGGTGTTAAGTAGGTAGAGGTGGTAGCAGTGGTGGCCGCGGAGCACGTGACAGGTAGGTAAGTGCCGCCTACCGCGATACCGCTCTGACCAGAGTACATGCCGAGCGTGGCGGGGGTAAATGGAGATGGCCCCGTCGAAACGACAGGCAGATCCTTATTGTCTTTGCAGGTCGCACCAACCAGATTCGGAAGATGTAGCCGACAACACGCAGCAGTAATTTTTCTCCTGTGCAGCTACACTTTAGCACAGCCTCTATGAAATGCTATGTGGCAGACAGGACAGGTCACAGTGGTGGCTATAACTCGTAGAACTGAGTCACATTTGGCACATTTTATTTCGTTGTCAGACATTAACAGACGGCTGTGATGATAGTGGTGGTGGTAGTAAGAGTCCGAACGGTTCCGAGAGATACGAAAGAGTTCCGAGTAATCACTTGTGAACCGCTCAAGAGTCAGCAGGGAAATTCGAGTTTAAGCGAAAGATTCCGAGTGATTCCGAGAATCAGTGGGGATCCCGCCAATTTTCCACGAAATAGCAACCGAATGATAAAATTGCCAATCGACCGCACTGACCACTGAAGAAAGAAAAAGCAAAAAAAGATGCAGGATCTGCAGGCGAAGAAGTCTCAACTAGTCAGACACAACACTGTCACTTCGCGGGTTTGTTTGAGCACAGTAGTTTTTATCAGACTGTCAAGAGACTTAGGTAATCTCGAAAATAAAGAGAGCTCGGATTAACGCGTGCTGCTTACTCAACTGCTTCGGCCATTTCTCAAGCTAGAGGGATATTTCGAGGGAAAAGGGTTAAAGGTAAATACGGGTAAGACGAAGGTGTGGGGATGGAAGGAGAGGAGGGAGGTAGAGGCGCTAGGGGAAAGGTATTTAAAGTGGGTCCTAGGGGTGGGGTGGAGAACGCCGGGATATATGGTCAGGGAGGAGTTAAAAAGGGAGAAATTGAGGACGAGAGCGGGTAGAAGGGCGTGGGGTTTCGAAGAGCGGCTAAGGGAGGGGAAAGGGAACGCGTTGGCAAGGAGGTGCTGGGAAGAGGTAAGGGTAGGGGAAGGTAGGGAAAGGAAGTGGGAGAGGGAGAGGGAGGAATTTTTTAGGGCAAGGGGAAGGGGGGCGTTAGAAATGGAGAGGGGAAGGGGAGGGTACGAGGAGTTGGAAAAGGAGGACGTGAGGGGACAGATAGGGGAGAGGGAGGAGAGGATAAGGGGGTCCAGATATAATAGATGGTTTAAGATGGTGGTGGCAGAGGGGATTCCGGAGTACCTGAAGAAAGGTTGGGGGGAGGAAAGGTGGGGAAGGGTGGCAAGGTTTAGGCTGGGTGGGGAGATGAAGGAGGGACGATACTGGGAGAAGGAGGAAGACAGAGTTTGCAGGGTATGCGGTGGGGAGGAAGAGGGGTGGGAACATGTGCTGGAGAGATGCAGGGGGGAGGGAGGGGGGGGGCATAGGTGAGAGAGTGAGGGAAATATTGGGAGAGGGAGGGGAGGGGGAGGAATGGATGAGGTGGTTGGAAGAGGAAAGGAAGAGGAGTGAGTGTGGAGAAGGGGAGTGGGAGTGAGTGGAGGGGAGGAGGAGGGGTGAGAATGGAGATGGGCGTGGAAGGGAGTGGTGGTGTGCAAGGAAGGAGCATGTATGTGGAGGCATACACCGGAAGCGGAGGCCCAGGCGGCGGCGTTCTCTCTCTCTCTCGCTCTTACGTTTAGATTAAGACGTTAGTTTAAGCTCTAGGTTAAGATAGATTTAAGACAGTATTGTAAGGTGATGTAGCGGAAGTGTAACCCGGAAGGGAAATAAACATACATACATATTATTTTAATGATTCCGATGTAGTTGGATTAAATTTTCTAAGAATTGATGACATCAATAATATTCACGTCAAAAATTAAATAACTGATCTGTTTTCATCAAAATAAATGAAAATATGGATCAAAGTTTAATACAATTTGAATTACGCCGATATTATTATATGTAAAAATATATTTCAAAAAACAATTTACTAAAGAATTACTACTGAAGAGGATCAGCAACAAATGATCGAAAAGTTTAAATAAATAAATATCTACTGGCCGAAAAAAATAACCAAGGACAATAAAAGAATATTAATTAATTACTTTTAATCCAATTAATTTTAATTAACAACCGTGCACAATCTTCTAATTAAAAGTAATTAATTTTTCAAATCGATTAAAGACAATAGAATTTAATTACAAATTACGTTATTGAAAACAATTTATTATTATATAAGCGTAATTGCTTTAAATGCGTTTCAATAATTTGTATTATATTACTTCTTATTACTTCCTATATAAACCTAATAAGTTAATTACTTTCTAATAGTGCTATCTGAATTGCAATTCCTAATTCAAATTAATTGATTTTATTCTATTAAATTGAATAACTTTTTTTAGCAGGGTAGTCTTTAGTCATCGTTACCCCATCGGCAATCGAGGTACCAAATTTGTGCACGATCCGTACCAAGCGAAGCGAATTTCTGGAACCAGGTTCCATATCGTCTGCTGTCGCATTCTTACTATAGTTGACGAACCAGAATCAGGAGCCAGATTCACAAACCAGATCCGCACCTGATTTGGGCCAGATCTTCAAGTGTTATCAACAGCTGTTCAAAAATATGATGCACGATCCATGCCAGAAACGTACCAAATCTTCGCGCGTCTAAAAATCTGATATACGATCCGTGCCAGAAACACGTCAAACCTTCGCGCAGTTACCATTTTGACGTGCACGATTTGTACCAATATTGCAATAGATTCTGTTCTATACCAGCCATTTAAGGAGGTATTCTAGTCTAGAGGCACGAATTTCGGTCGCTTTTTCGAGCTCTGTAAAAATAAAACAAAGGATATTTTTACTATCCATTTTTTATCATTCGTTTATTGATACTTTAAGAATACACGATAAATTAAATGAAAAAAAAAATTCAAAATGTAAGAAGTTATGAGCTGGCAAAGTGGGGGGTCCAAAAGAAAGAGTATTCTGTCGTACAAGGTTTTAACCCTTCTGGTCATCTAAAACAAAAAAATCCAACGGATTCTTAATTAGTAAAGATCTCGCTATGGGCTCACTCATGGACAAGTAAAAAAATTTTGTTCACAAAATGGCGACCGTTGTTTCAAATCCATCCACCCGGCCGTCAATCCATCAATGGTGGCTGTTTGAAAAAAAGGTTGCCATTTTGTGAAAAATTTTTTTTTACTTGTCCATGGGTGAGCCCATAGCGAGATCTTTACTAGTTAAGAATCCGTTGGACTATTACATTGGATGTAATAGTCCAACTTGGATTATTACATTATTTTTGCTACAATAAACATTTAGTTTCCCAATAATATAAAAATACATGAATAAAAAATAATAATAATATAAAAACAAAATAATTCGGCGCTCGCTATATCTAAGTTAAGTCAGTATGGTCCTGTTAGCCACTTCTTTGGTTTGGTTTCACACGCAACTGAATTTGACACCGTCATCACCGAAGTAGCAATTATGGCAGCGAACCTTTTGATTTTGTACGTCTGTTCCTACTAGTCCATCACCAAGGCGCACATAACACACAACATTTGAAGCATTCCATGTGATAGAACAGCCGTGTAGGCCTTTGATGATCATCGCAGCACCTCGACCCAATTCATCCCCACAATACGAACACTTCTTCTTCCCGCTAACACTTAACATTTTCTCCTGATTTTCATTGCTAATCGATGGTGATTGCTGAAGTTTCTGCGGCCGCATGACATGTTGTTTCGCTTGGTGTTGCAATGCTGATAGGTGTTCCTGGCTACTGCTATACTCCAATCTAAAAAATCATTTAGAAATGAAACGAATGTCATTTTTCGAAGCTATTGTACGTCAATGTATATTAACCTTCTTCTCCGCGGAAGAGGCTTCCCTTGTGCTCTGTTCTGTACTCTTTCTGTGAATGTTTGCATAATGGAATCGGGCAATGATTTGCTGCCTTTTCTCGTCGGAGCCATGATGTAAGAGACTGACGTTCCAGTCATGTGTATTTGAGATTCCCGCGTTGGCGATCGTTGATCCTTTTCACTAATTTTCCTCTGCTCCGCTTCCTGTAAAAGAAACATACCTTTAGTTAATATATAATACGATGTTTTTCAGCATTAATATAAGAAAACAATAATAATTCTTAATTATTATTGTTTTCTTATATTAATGCTGACTCTTGTACCCTTGAATATACGTCTTGCAACAATTTCCTCTGCTCCTGTAACTGTTCCGCCAATTTCAGTTGCTTCTGTTCGCAATACGCTACATTGTTCCGTTGACGTTTCAATTCCTCCAGTTCCAACTCTACAACAGCTTTCTTTTCACATAGAGTACTTCCTGCTTGCGAAAAATTGTTCATTAAGTATTGCGAGTACATACGACTGCATTTTAATTATTGCTGCAAATACTCTTCTTTTATATTAAAGAATAATGTAATAAGAGCGATACATACCGTAAATGGCTTTGATAATTATAGAGTGAGACGTAGCGCGCGCTTTTATTTTGTGTCTATCCATGTGAACTCGTCGAGGAGCTTTATATCTATTACTTCTTTGAACGCAAAATTTACAGCGTCTTTCGGCGTGAACCCTCCTACGTAATTCAAATACGCAACCTAAACAGAAAAAGGTAAAGATATATGATCACATTTATGTACTGGTTGTTGTGAACTGGATAATCTATGTATTGTAATTGCGCAGAGAAGAATTATATTTAAAGAAGTCTTGAACTATATATTTTTGAAGGAGATGTACCATTGAAATCTATGTAGCAAGATTTCTTATACTTCATAATAGTATTAAGGTAAAAGTCCGTATTATGATACACATGTTGATGTCGCATTCAACATTTTCATTAATATAAAATATATTTGACTGAAAAAAACAATTTTTCTTGTCTTTGGCAGTTACTTCAGGAAGAATTGATTAAAATGATTTTTTCAGAAATGAATTTGAGTTAAAAACAGACGCAAAATAAGCAATTAAAGAATGTAGGCTTTACGACCCTATTTATGAGTCAGTCTGAAGATGCATGACCCTAATGTCTCATAATATATGTCCCTATTTACGAGACAGTTCAAAAATCAATAAAACTATGTTTATACCATATATTCCTTATTAAAACGTTATTTTGTGTATAAAATACGTAATTTTATTTTTTTTTTCAAACGAATTATAAATTTTTCATAAATTAAACAAATAATCAACACGAATAATTTTCTAAATTTATTTCTCTTCTTTTATTCTCTTTTGAAGTTCTTTAATTTGTTCCATTAATTTTCTTTTTTCTTCTTGCAATACTTTTTTATTTTTCTGTTTCTCTTCTTTAATTTTTTTTATATTTTCTTTTTCTAATTGTAGTTGATACCACGCATCAGAAGTTCCAACAGATGGTAATTTAGCCTTTCCTGATTTTTCAACTTTAGTTTTTTTCTTTTTAGGCAAAAATTCAATTGGTAGGGTAAATATTTCTTGCAGAGGTGTTTTTTGTGAAACAGCAGCTAAAAATGCATTTCATTAGTAATCTTTTTTTAATACTTTTTATTATAAGGAATACTTATAGAGAATAGTTTACTGTACCTTGTTTCTCAGTTAGTGCTGAATTTTCTAGATTAGAATCCAACAAATCATTTGTGTCATTCAATAACAATAATTTTTTATTACTAATCTGGTCAGCTTCATATACATGTTCTTTTATCTGTTCGCTATTAACTAGTTCAGTGCTAATAATATAAGAATTATTGTCTTCGAGGATGATAGATTGAAAAATTTCTTCATTATTCACCAAATCGACTGGTTCTTGGTCATTCACAGAGATAGATTCCATAGAAGAATAAGTATTTGAATGGAACTCGTTCGATGAACAGGGCAGATTGTTATTTAGATTATTCAAAGTATTATCTATATTTTTGAAAATACACAAGTATATATTAAATTATGATTTTTCCCCCAGATTCTAATTTATTGTAATTACAAATTGATGTATTTAAGGGCAGAGGATCAAGTTACTGATTATTCTGCAAGCTATTTGTCAACAATTTTGATCCTCCATTCTTTAATACAGCAATTTAAAATTATACTCCGAGTTGCTTAAATGAAATATTTGTCAAAAAGTGTCTTAATAGTATTGATTAATGTAAATTAATTGAATTAAGGCTGTTGAATGCCAGCCGCCCGCCCCCCTTGAGGGGTCAACAAATATGCTTTTCGCCCAAGTGCCATAGCTGCTCTATTTCTCAACCGATTTTAATGAATAAGGTCTCATTTTAAAGATGAATAAATTTTGTACGAGATGACTTTTTTAGAATTTTGAAAAACTTACGATTTGAGTAAAAAAACTCGATATGAAGTATGTGTCTACTTTCATATACATATGTCAGGGCAGAGAAACATCTAATCGAAAATTCGAAAAAGTCATCTTGTACAAAATTTATTTACCTTTAAAATGAGACCTTATTCATTAAAATCGGTTGAGAAATAGAGCAGCTATGAAACTTGGGCGAAAACACTTTTTCACCACATTTTCACCGAAAAAAATAGCCCAAATGTGGCGCCACCGCGTTGTCACGGCAATATTCTAAAAGCTGGAACGAAATGTAGGAGGTGACGGTTTCCTCCACTCCTTCTTGCCAGCCGTTGTGTAAGCATGATACATGTGTTGACTTACACATATTTGTTGCTCTCACGTATACTACGTCATTAGCAGTCGCCCGTAATGCAATTGTTTCAGCGTTCAAAACAAATGACCAAATTGAATCATAATAATATATTTGTAATACAATACTGTTATAATATAATATTAATACTATATTACTGTTGTAATATAATACTTGTTTCATGATTATTATTATTATTATGAAACAAGTATTATATTACAACAGTAATATAGTACTAATATTATATTATAACAGTATTATATTACAAATATAATATTATAAATCAATTTGGTATACTTGTTTCATAATTATTATTATTATGAAACAAGTATAGAGATTGCAGAAATAATTAAGGTAGGTGTCTAGTCTAGAGTGCGAAAAAACAAGGTTATTTTCGAAAACGTTTTTCTCAGCTTCTTTATTAGATATTACAATTACAACATTTTCGAGGACATAATACTATCCTTATCGAATGGAAAAAAATGGTTTACATCGTCCAGCGTTTTTTTTTTTTCAATTTTCAGAAGGCGCCAAAATCGAGTCCTCAATAAAAAGGTGTTCCCATGGCGGACAAACAATCTCCGCAACCACTACATCGATTTTCATGAAACTTTGTACGATTCTTTATTAAGGTGTTTTGTATGGTAATTCACCAAATTTTTGGAAAAAAATTTATAATATAAAAATTTACAGAACGCAAACGCTGCAAAAATATGTAGATTTTCGTACAGTGTTTTTCAAATAGCCGCCTTTTTTTTCTATTATCGATTTTTGGCAAACGATGGTGAATTACCACGTGGCAAACCTTCCTCTTTAAAAAGTTTTTTCCTATTTTTGTTTCAAACGTTCCAATCCGAAGATTGTTTGTCCGCCATGGGAACATTTTTGTATTGAGGACTCGACTTTAGCGCCTTCTGATAATTGGAAAAAAACGCTGGACGATGTAAACCATTTTTTCCCATTCTATAAGAATAGCATTATGTCCTAGAAAATATTGTAATTATAATATCTAATAAAGAAGCTGAGAAAAACGTTTTTGAAAATAAGCTTGTTTTTCGCTCTCTAGACTAGACAACTACCTTAATTTTTTTTACATATTTGTAAAAATAGTTCCTTTTTGTCATCGCAATTATTATGAAATTAACTGTAAAGTGTAACCCGTGTAAAATCCAAATAGAGGCCCTAAAACTTCCATTGTATAAAATAAGAATATTATTTATTACTATTTAATCATGACACTTATACAAAAATATGGAAGATTGAATTTGTACAAAAACTAGATTTATCATTATTTATTCATTTCCAAGCTTATAATTCACATTTATTTATGCAATGCTCAATCACTGGCATGTGGTCCGTCACTAGGCAGTTTACCCTAAACAGGAAAGAAAAGCTTTTGCATTCTGATTTTTATATTTTGAAAATGAAATAACTGAAATATTATGGATGGTATATTTTTATAGGAAAACGAATGTTCCCCCAAAAAAAGATTCTCGTAAAAATCTTATAAGTTTAGTCGGTATAAAGTTGTAAGCGGGTAAATTTAAAATTATAAGAATTTGTCGGTTTTTCTAAATTTTTAATGTGTTTTTTAAACTCTTCAAGTTAAATTTTTTTTGTAGTCACGTTATTCCAAAAATTTTTTAATTTGACTCAATTAGTATTCATAGTTGTAGATAATTAACCCATTAGCCCCTGAAAGGCCACTCAGCTGTAGACCACTATTTTTGAGCTTACTGCATCGATACAATTTGATTGGAAAAAAAAGCAAAACGTGAAATCTATAGTTCTTTTAGTGCTCTTTCAGATGGTGTCATTGAAAATTTGAAACAAAATTTGTTGACTACCCTAAAATGAAGTTGTAGGGTGAAAAAACGTTGAAAAAACAAAATTTTTTGTTCAATTTAATTTTTCGGCAACTTCCCGTTGTGGAATTATCCTTGAAACCGGTTTAGATGGGGGACGTGATGTCTGAACTTTAAAAATATGTATTGACATATACTAATAAACTATTAATTTTTCGAAAAAAATGTTCAGAATAAAAAGTGTTTAGAATTGGTCAAGGAATACCCCAAAAATTTTTCAGATTTTTTTGACGCATTTAAGGGGGTCATCCCGTGTGGCGGCCGTGATTTTTCGGGATTCTTCATGATGAAATGAAAAGACACAGAGCTTTCAAATTTTTACTTCATATTTATTCATTCTTCAATTATGTCTCTGAATTTTGTTATACGAAAATATACTTATGATCGTGAGTTATACCGCTCGAATGTCACCCATGTGAAAAAAACGGTGTTCATAATTCCGGCAGATTGGCTTATCTGAAATAAAAAAATAAAATTGCAAGTTGATCTATAAGTCGATGGCTATCGCCGGAATGAGGATTTTTTTAAAAATATTGAAAATTAAATTTTTTACATGCTTTTAAGCATTAAGACCCAAAATTTAATGATTTTTTTGGACTATTTTCTCTGTAAAAAGAAGGCGGTTCAATGTTTTTTCAAAAATCCTCATTCCGGCGATAGTCAGCCACTTATAGATCAACTTGCAATTTTATTTTTTTATTTCGGATAAGTCAATCTGCCGGAATCATGGACGCCGTTTTTTCCACATGGGTGCCATTTGAGCGGTATAACTCACGATCATAAGTATATTTTCGTATAAAAAAATTCAGAGACATAATTGAAAATGAATAAATATGTAGTAAAAATTTGAAAGCTCTGTGTCTTTTCATTTCATCATGAAAAATTCCGAAAAAATCTTTAAAAAAACGGCCGCTACACGGGATGACCCCCTTAAACAAATTTTTTAACTGAGTTTTTATAAACTTCAAGAAACTCACGGAAAATTCTAAAAAAATTCTAGTGTGTTCCTTTGATAATTCTAAGCATTTTTTATAATTGTTAGTTTTTTCTGAAAGTTGATAGTTTTTGAGTAAAAAAATCTAAATGGGCAGAAAAATTTAGACGTATGGAATGCGGCAGATTCTTTTACTCAAAAAGTATCAACTTTAAGAAAAAATTGTCATTTATAAAAAAGCTTAGAATTATCAAAAGAACACACTAGAATTTTTTTTAATTTTGTAAAGTTTTGAGTAAAAAAATTTCTTTAAATGCGTCAAAAGTTTGAAAAAATTCTGGGGTGATCCTTGACAAGTATTAAGTACTTTTTGCTTTTAAAATTTTTTTTTCGAAAAATTAATAGTTTATTAGTTAAAGCGTCCGACAGATATTGAGTACAATTTTTCATTTTGGATGCCATTTTGGATCATCCAGGTGAGCGAAAAAAATTTGTCAATATATATTTTTAAAGTTCAGACATCGTGTCCACCATCTAAACTTGTTTCAAGATAATTCCATAACCAGAAGTTGCCGAAAAATGAAATTAAAAAAAATTGTTGTTTTTTCATCGTTTTTTACCTTACGAATTCATTTTAGAGTAGTACAAAATTTTTTTTTCAAATTATCAATAACACCATCTGAAAGAGCACCAAAAGAACTATAAATTTCATGTTTTGCTTTTTTTATTCAATCAAATTGTATCGGTACAGTAAGCTCAAAATAGTGGTCTACAGAGTGGCCTTTCAGGCGTTAATGGGTTAATTACCTACAATTATGAATACTAATTGAGTCAAATTAAAAAATTTTTGGAATAACGTTGTGCCTACAAAAAAATTTAACTTGAAGAGTTTAAAAAACACATTAAAAATTTAGAAAAACCGACAAATTCTTATAATTTCAAATTTACCCGCTTATAATTTTATACCGACTGAATTTACAAAATTTTTACGTCTTTTTTGGAGGTCATTCATTTTCCTATAAAAATATAACATCCATAATATTTCGAATATTTCATTCTCAAAATATAAAAATGAGAATGTAAAAAGTTTTCTTTCCTATATATTATAAGTTGCACCCTAGTCCGAAAATTTGGTACGAATTATTCATTATAAAAAACGTTAGTCCCTTTAAATTTGTCGATGTATGTGTTTTGGATATATAAACACAAATCGACCATCTAAGGCAAGCCTATACATGCAAAAGTAAAGTCTTCTTTTTTTTCACGACAGTAGGAAGAATTGAAGAGACAAGCTTCCTACATTGTATATTTTCTCATATTTTCTCTCTGTCCCTTTCGCATCTTCACCTTTCTTTGTCGCAAAAATGTAAGTGGTGGGGAGAGCTCTATCGTGAGTTCTCCCCTTTTCTTATGAAGCGACCATCTCACTCGACTCTATCTTACTCTCTCGCACAGGAGTGCAATCAGCGCCATCTCTTGAGAGAAGTAACCGAACCACTTTGGGTATTCAGCAACCTTAAAAGTTCATTTAAACTTAGGTTTTAATTTGAAATAGTAAATATTGTAAATATTGTAAATTTTTCAGTAGTAAATATTGTAAATATTGTTTAATTTCAAATAACAAATTGTAAATATATCCAACTGTAAGAAATATTGATTGTAAATAAGTTTAAAAATTTGTTATGGACATGATTAATCACTGTGAGTAAAAACTAAATTATTTTGTATTCAAAATACCAGTTGACGTATGGTAAATTTGAAGCCAGTAATCAAATAATGCTTTTTTTTCCAAATCGCCGGTCCATGATCCATTCACTGATGCTTCTTTAAATTCAGAAAGCACTTCTACTGGTAAACTCTTTTCAAATGTCTGCAAGAATTGTTGTTTCTCAGCTTTGTTGTCGAAATTAGAATTATTACCATTCTGTTGATGAACATTCTGCTTTGATTTTTTACTTTTTTCAAAATGTCATAATCAACTGCTTTGGGATCAAACGGATAGAGTCCTGATCCTCTAAAGCCACTCATAATTATAGTTTTCTCATCTTTCATGTTGTCCAGAGTGAATTTTAGTACCAAAGGAAAATATTCTTTCTTTACACGCGTAACGTCTTGTTGATTTTTCCATTTCGGTACACTTTTTTTCCACGCAATTTTGAAGGGATGGAAAAAAGATATACAGGGGGCCCTCGACTTTCGCACATAATTGGTTCCTAAAATGTGTGCGAATGTTGAACTGTTCGAAAGAAGAGGGATGTAAAAAATATGTACCAGAAACTGTGTTTTAAAGTATTTTTTTATCAATATGTATACATAAGGAAGTTAAACAGGCGTGCTAAGTGCTTTCGAGTGTTTTTTTTATAAATTTGTCAAGAGTTAGTTGAATACCACCCTTTTTTTTCTTTTCTTTTCTATAACATGCTGTGTCTTTCTCAATTGCCCTGCGTACTTGAGATACCCGTTCTCCATTGAGATCACATTCTTCCATGATAATCAAAAATTTGTCAAAATGCGTGAAGGCTTCATTCATATTTTTAATTGTCAAAGTCTTGACGTTTTTATCAGCTTCCTCTTGCTCACTTTCACTGTTACTCAATTGTTGGTGAATTAGGCATTCATTTGACAGCGGTGCTGAGTGAGATTCAATCAGCTCATTAACATCTTCTTTGTTGACGTCCAAGTTTAGTTCGTTCATTACGCTAACTATTTCATCTGTGAGAGTTTCCGGTGTTTCTTCAAAATTTTTAAAATCGCCCATCATTTCCGGACATAATTGTTTCCAGGAACCTTTCATTGTTGACTCTTTTATTTCAGCCCATGAATCTCCAATATTATTTATTGCGTTCCATATATTATAATTCTTCCAAAAATCTCTTAATGTTGGTCCATCTTGCCTGTCAGTTGCCTTGATGGCCTTAGTCATTATTGTCCTCATATAATATCGTTTAAACGTAGCTATCACTGTTTGGTCCATGGCCTGTATGAGACAGGTGGTATTGGGAGGAAGAAACACAACATTGATTTCCGGGTATAAATTCTGCAAAGATTTTGGGTGTCCTGGAGCATTGTCTAAGATTAATAATGCTTTAAATTCTAAATTATTATTTTTACAATATTGTTTAACTGTCGGCACGAAATGATGAGTGAACCAATCTTTAAATTTTAACGCAGTAACCCAGGCACTTTTATTTGATTTCCAAATGACCGGAAGCAATTCTTTATCTTTCCCTTTCAATGCTCTGGGATTTTCTGCTTGGTAAACTAACATGGGCTTCAATTTTAGATCACCAGCTAAGTTTCCACCAAGAAGTAATGTCAATCGGTTTTTTGAAGGCTTATGTCCAGGGGCAACTGATTCTTCCTTCGATAAAAATGTACGATTAGGCATTTTTTTCCAAAATAAACCCGTCTCATCTACATTGAATATTTGATTAGGAGAATATTCTCCATCTTTAATAATTTTGGACAATGAGGAAATAAATTCTTTCGCAGCATCTTTATCTGCATCGGCCGATTCTCCAGTGAATTTAATATTGTGTAAAGAATATCTCATTTTAAACTTGTCAAACCAGCCATTACTTGCTTGAAATACCGTGTTCGAATCTTCATTTAATCTAGTCTTCCAATCTTCATGCAAACTAAGAGCCTTTGCTTGAATAATTGAAAAACTCAGCGGAACATTATTTTGATGTTGATCAGCAATCCACGATGACAAAGATTTTTCCATTTTATCCATCACTAAGCCGTGTCTTCTGGAAACAATCTTTGAAGATATATTTCCACAATTTTGAACGTATTCTTTAATTATGCCCTTATTTTTCAAAATTGATCATATCGTAGATCTGTTTACACCGTACAAACGTCCGATTGAAGCAAAAGATTCACCGTTTTCAGAACGTTTAATTATATCCATCTTTGTCTCGATCGTATGAAGTTTATGAGTCCTTAATTTCTTTTTGTTCGTATCAACACTGCAGTTTTTCCGTTTAGGACTCATGTTTATCAAATTATAAGGGCGAAATATTTAAACTTAAACAAATTAATTTATTTGTTTAACTCGTTTAACATACAAACACACGACACGTTGACGCGCGCTCTAATGCAAGACTGAAACTATTGGGTTGGCAACTAAGTGATTGCCGATTTTGTCATTTGTTTGCTTTGGAAAATCGGCAATTACTTAGTTGCCAACCCAATATTTTGACTTCTTGATCCATACTACATTGTAGTCTGATGACACTGAGTACGATAGTCTCTGACAATGTAGTGCAAAATAGCGAATTGTGCGAAAGTAGAATGTTCGAAAGTCGAGGGCCGCCTGTATCTAAAGGTTGCATGATATGAGTGGAGTTTGGAACTAACATGATTAATTCTATTTTTTTCGCTCTACAAAAAGTGACTAGCGGTAAATTAAGATGCGATGAATGGTTATCCATGAATAAAACAATAGGAAATTCCGTATTTACTTTGAGTAGCCATGGATAAAATACATTTGTTATGTATTCATAAAATGTTTCAGTTGTCATCCATCCATTATCGGATAATCCAATACCCCAGCCTATAGGAGTATTTTTTACAGTTTTTTGAGGTATACCTTTTTTAAATGAATACATAATCATTGGTGGAGCACGCACACCATCAGCTCTATACATAAATAGAACAGTTATAGCTTCTTTGCCACCATCAACTATTTTGTATACTGCACGAGATCCTTTTTCAACCAATACACTTTCAGCATCCGGACACAAAAGTATACTGCTCTCATCGCAATTGAAAATTCTTGTAGGAGGAATATTAATCCAATTTTTGTCTTTCAAATACTTTTCTATATCTTTAAACCAATCTTGTAATTCGTCTCTACTAACAGCCGCTCTAGCTGAACTCAAATGTTGTGGTTTCCTAATTGTTAATTGTGGATGGCGTTTTCTGAATCCTTCGTACCAGTGACGACTTGGACGGTCATTTGTAAATGGAGTTTTTATCTTCATAGTTTGAACATATTTTTGGACGCAATCCAGTAATTCAGTTTTTGTGACAGGTGCTCCCACTTCCGCTCTGTACAGCACCCACTTGACGATATCATCCTCTTCTTTCGATGATAAAACTGTCTCTGGTCCTGTTTTTTTATTCATTTTTTCAAGGCCAAGATTTCTTTTTCTACCTAGTGTAGCTGAAGGTACACCATAAGCAGCCGCTGCTTTCCTTAGAGAAAGTCCCGTGTTTTTAATTGCCGTTAAAGCATTTTCTACGTTTTCAGGAGCATAATTGAGCCGTTTACATTTGCTCTTCTTAGAATTTACGCACAACACAGTTTTTATCCTGAATTTTGATTGTTCCTTTGATTTTTTTGTTTGATTTGTTCCTTTTGATTGTTGATTTTTTGTGATTTTATCAGAATTCTTTTTAAATTTCCCCATTATTTTATATTCTTGTTATTGCTTCTAAAACATTTTATAAGTAAATTCAAACGTTAAAATATTAAATACTTACTTAAAATACTTCGTTAAAAAGAATTCAAAAATTAGATCGATGTCCAATGTCAGGCTTTCAGGTTACAGTTTTAATGCGAATATATTAGACGTATTGTACTCACTTATGAGTAATAATTTGAAGTCGTGTGAATCAATTACACTTTCTATTATATAATTGCACAATTTTAACTGCTAATATTTTCGTGTACCAATTTAAAAATTTATAAATATCCACTGTCTAATCAAATTGGTACAAACGGAAGAGCAGATGTCCGTATTATATGATACATTCAATTCAGTGTCTCATACGGCGGTACGTTCAAGTTAATACCTGTACGTATTGCGAAACAGTCGAATAAAAAAAACAATCGTCACGAAAATGAATAAATGCGTATAGAAATAGAATCTACTATTTAAAAGCTTTCAAATGACATATAATATATACTCAAAAGTAGTAGCAACTGTGTAATTAAGCCAATATGAAAAGTTAGATCTTAGCCGCCGCTTTACTCTATTTAGCCGTGGCTTCAAGCGCGGATGCGAAATATGTATTTTTATAATTTTTTTTGGAAACAATTTCGAAAAAATCAACATTAGGGCTAATGAGTTGATAATAATATTTTCAAAATGATGATGCCATAATTTTTTTAAAGAGTGTAGTTGCTTTTTTTATTTATTAAATAATAATATTCATATGATGTATCATAAAAGGGAACGTTGTCTCATAATACGGACTTTTACCTTACCTTTAAAATTTTCATTCAATTCACTAAACAGTGTAATAGTTATTGCAAATTAAAATGTAATATAAAACACCAAAGATTATAATGCAATCATTACACTTTAATTTGTAGTAACTATTAAATTATTAAGTGGATGGAATAAAAATTTTAAAAGTAACTGTAGAATAATAGTGGTCTTCAAGTTCTGAAGAAAAACTGCAAAAAAAGTCATTATAAATAATTTCTAGTTGACATTAGTATGCGGATTTCCATGCAAATGTATCTTTTAATAAACTAGATTAAAAACAGCGCGCGCAATTGAGCTTTTCCAATTTTATTTTACTATTTTTATAGTAAAAATAATTATTTAGTTATTCAAAAGAAATGGCAGAGGGATGATATTGGGACAGGGACGCTTTTTTAAAATAATCACGATGTAATATTCGTCCTTTTTCCTGTACCAGCTGTTCTTGTCCTTGGCTAAATTTTGCAATTCTATAGATTCATCGAATTTCGTCGATTTCCAGAAATTTGCAAGCCTATTAGCCTCGCCAAATCCGACAATTTCATTCATTTCTGAAATTCCGTCGATTTTAATTTTGTAAGACTAAAGCCTTGCGAAGCATTTTTCTAAATTTCTTAACTTAGTGAATTATTTTAAAGTTATTTTCTTATTAATCCTCGAGAAAGAGGAGCAGTGGTGGTACGGTAACAATTGTGAGATGAATAGTGAGTTGGGCGAGAAATTGGCGCACAAGCTGCGCGAACTTGAAGAGAAGAAGATACAATTGGAATGGAAACGAGCTCCGGAAGTGGTGAAGAGAAACGCATCAGAGTTATGGAGAAATAAATTCGAGAACAAGAGGTATGGTTTCGCAATTTTCTGTCTTTTTTTTCTTCATGTTTTGAGTCTTGTCGTTTGGCTGCGAGTGCTTTTGAATGTAGTGGAGCATCAATTATTCGAATCACTGCTGATTTTATGATAGTTATACTGCAGACATTTTATGCAAATGTGAATGGAAAATAGAACACATGTTGCTATTCATTTGTCTTCTAAATTTCTTCTCGTGCATGTTTCATTATAAATATATTGTATATGAACATTTAAGGTAAAAGTCCGTATTATGAGACAACGTTCCCTTTTATGATACATCATATGAATATTACTATTTAATAAATAAAAAAAGCAACTACACTCTTTAAAAAAATTATGGCATCATCATTTTGAAAATATTATTATCAACTCATTAGCCCTAATGTTGATTTTTTCGAAATTGTTTCCAAAAAAAATTATAAAAATACACATTTCGCATCCGCGCTTGAAGCCACGGCTAAATAGAGTAAAGCGGCGGCTAAGATCTAAATTTTCATATTGGCTTAATTAGACAGTTTCTACTACTTTTGAGTATACAGGGTGTCC
>OX463769.1:1694774-1828857 GCA_949825005.1 Gasteruption jaculator | reverse complement strand
CGCTTAATAACTACCCTAGTAATAGCGGTAGCTGGTTAAAACTTCGTAGAAATGGATTTCCAAGAAAAGCTCTTTCGATTGACGTAACATCAGTTCAATTTGGTTTAGGGGCACGTTTATCATGCTTATTCGGCTATACCCTTTGAAGGAATTTCTCGAGATTCTAAAAAAATTACAAATTGGGATCTAGGTTGATTTGTAAAAATCTTATACATTTTTTACAATTTGATGACTTAAAACATTTATCACTCAACGACTGTGATGAGATTGAAATAGTTAACAAACAAAATAATGAATTCATGAACTGAAAAAAGTTCATCAATTTTTAAGAAATTAAAATATATTTTGTAGTTGTTATAGCTGCTCATTATTATCATTATTATTATTATTTTGTGAATTTTAATACCTAAAATAAAATTTAAATATTTATATTTTTGTCGATAAAAAGTAATAATAATAATAATAATAATAATAATAATAATAATAATAATAATAATAATAATAATAATAATAATAATAATAATAATAATAGTAATAGTAATAGTAATAGTAATAATAATAATAATGATGATGATGATGATAATGATAATAATAATAATAATGATGGTGATAATAATGAGCAGCTATAATAATAGTTATAAAAAGTAACTCTAATATAATATTAAGGAATATTATATTTTACTAACTTATTAAATATAAGTAGTTTTAGAGAAAAAAAATTTTTTTTATCATTTATATGCGCTGTATTACTTTAAGGGGTAGTTTACGGTATTCGGGGCGGTTGCGTAAGAAGTCCTGAAACACGACAACTGAAATATTCGATAGAGTAAACGGAAATGCTTTTCTTTATTTTTTTCAGTTCATGCGCTCGTTTATATTAAGAAAAAAAGCATTAAATCTAGATTTCTTTAAATATAAAATAAAGGGTTGCAACCCCTTGGGTCATAAACACACCTAATATCTTCGACTTCTTATGACAAATATTTTCCATTTTGTTTTATTGAAAAATATTTATTAGAAGCCGAGATATGATAAAAAACGATTTTCGGATAAAACTTTAGGGGGGGTGGTTTTCACCCCTTTAAAGTGGATGTCAGCACATAAAAAATAACCGTGTCCGTTATTTCTTCGAGTATTACATCATATCAAAAAATTATTGAAATCGGTAAGATCGGATTGGAAACCCTGGTGAAATCGGGTTCCGACCCACCCGATAAAAACACATGCGCCGGACCTGTGCTTGAAATTTTCGTATTGTCGACCATGAACCTATCATTCGACCAAGTAATTCGCCTGCTTATTTTCGCCGAGCGCGTCTAGTTCGCGATGCTCCGCTTCGCGGCGCTGGAGGAGGGACAACTTTCGTGTACACATCAAACCTTGCCTTCGACTTTAAGGCGTGCTTGAGGCGAACAAAGATCTCAAGTCACGACTATGAATTCAGCCTTCTGCCTATTATTATTATTATATTGCGAAGCTGACAGAATTGCGATTCGCCAATCGTCATTTTGTTTTCTTTTTCCTGCTTGCTACTTTATCGCCAGTCTGCGCCAGTCCTAAAACTGCATCGCACCTTTTTTGACGTTCAGTTTTTTTATGCAAAAGAAAGACGACGATTGATGTAAAAAGCCGTGATTGTAGAACAGTTGGTAAGTAAATACTAAACAAAATCGATTTTATCAGGAACTATGCTTATGTATCCTATAAAAATATGCGTATTTAGTTGCTTGGAGGGAAAAATCGTTGTACATCGTTAACCTCTCAAGAGACAAGTATATTTTTCGGCTCCTTTCATCGATAATCCTACTGGTTTAAGCCATTAGTTTTAAGCCCTTAATTTTGTTTTTACTTCCCTACGTTTTTAAGATCTTTGAAGAAATCCCAGAATATGTGATAACTTATTTGCACCTTTTGCATCACTTCGAATTATGTTTCAATTTTCTTACCAGCAGCTTCTAACTGTTTTTAGGGGATTAGGCGGACAAATCGCTCAAAAAGAAAGATTCATTGGTAATTCATTTCAAGGAAATGAAAACAGATCTAGATTTTTACTTTTGCACAATGTTTATTGATATTACAAACAGAAGCTACTTACTTTGATATTTAAGGACACCATGGTTTGGCACTGAATCTATAAAAAATGAAATGTTAATAAAATTAATTAAATGGCAGGTGGAAAATGCGAGTTTCTGTGATTGTTTGACTTGAATTTAATGTAATTTGACAAAAACAAAATTACTTTATTTATTTTTTATTAAATAGAATTATTGAGATATTTCCATTAAGGATCAGTTCTCAAAGTAACATATTTTAAGCACACCGTTAAGTTTTCAACTTCATTCAACCCTCGTCTCTTTCTGAATCGTGATGGAAGTAAAAGGAAAACCG
Source organism: Gasteruption jaculator (assembly GCA_949825005.1). Taxonomy (NCBI): domain Eukaryota; kingdom Metazoa; phylum Arthropoda; class Insecta; order Hymenoptera; family Gasteruptiidae; genus Gasteruption; species Gasteruption jaculator. The sequence goes on along the minus strand of OX463769.1, from coordinate 1,826,469 downwards.
CATCGAGGGACCTTTGCTAAGGTATGATATTTTTCCAGCTGCATCTGCATCTACCGCATTTTGATCGGCAATTCTTTTTCGGATATGGTTCTTTTTTTAACAATATTTTAAGGTCTTTATCAATTCTAAGTGGTTTATTAATTTCACTTGATAAAACGATCAAATGCAAATAAAGTTACAGCACAAACAATAATGCTCTCAATATATGCGATGATGTTTTTAACTATCAAATCTTTAATTTTACGAATTCCTACAAAAGTCAAACGGTACCTCACTTGAAAAAGATCTGACTTTTTAAAAATACAATGAAAAAGATCAATTTTTTTTACTGCATAGTCCCTATAACCCTTTGAGCCATATATTTTTCTAGAAATCCAAATTTGACGACAAATATATGAATGGCCATTTTTGGGGGTTGCTAATTACAAATCCAACACTGGATTTGTAAATGTTAAGTGGACAAGCTTGACAAAGGAGCTTCTGAGATAAAAACCAATGTCGAGTCACACTCGACATAAGAGTGCAAAGCCAACCATTAATTTTGTTTTTACTTTCCTACGTTTTTGAGAACTTTGAAGGAATCCTAGAATACATGAACTTATCAAAGTTTCTACATTGTTATAAAATGCTTGCTTTGAGCAAATATTTGAAAAAGTTGTTTACAAAAATTAAAGTTCACCGAAAGCTGTGAAAAACTGCAAATCTTGTAAAAGTCCATAATTATGCAATATAGGAATCTTGTAAAACTTGATAACTGTTATACCAAAAAGTCATGCCCTTTAAAGCGGAAGCATAATCACAGAGGCTTAGAAAAGTTTCTTCCTGATAAAATGAAGTCAAAGGAATTTTAACATTTTTCTACCAAAGGAGTCACAAAACACCTTTTAGAATTTTAATATAGAATTATTTTCCACGTTTAATTTAATATTTTTTTGAAATCCCTAAACAGGGGGTGTTTAGTACAGCAATTATGCATCTGTAAAAAATTTGGTATTAATTAAGAAAATCTATTTTAACCTTTTCGCTACAGGAGGATTCTCCGCTATAATAAATCGCAGGGGAATTGATGCCGTGAAAATCTGCACGGCTGACAAGATCTATCGTTAAAATCATCTAGTTTAATAAATTTAAACGTCTGAAAACCACGAATGATGCAAAACAAAATACCAATGTAGCATTTATAAGTGAGATAGTTGGTGCGCAATACATTTAGAGGTTCATCAAATGTACAATACATGGCATCTTATGTAGAGCGACTATAGTCGTCCGTCGTATTGTAGTGGCATATTATGGAAACAGACTATAGTCGCCTATAGTAGCGAAAGGGTTAATTATAATTTTTTATTTTTTATTTTTGATTACATATAATTAGCGCAGCAGAAATAATATTAAAGTTGAGGTATGGTCAAAAATCTATTATGTACTATATTACACGAATAATCCGTATCTATTATAAAAACAATTTTTGTGATGAGCAATTGTTACATAACTTGTGCATAGTTTAGATATAAATCTACTCGTTTTCTTTGCATGCCCAAGAAAAAATGTACGAAAAGTACACCTAAATTGGACTGGTTCTTGATTTAGGAAATAGTTACTATTTAAGTTTCATCCATGGTAGGTTCTGAAACTAGCTTTAACAATGCACCTGAAAGCAAAAGCCAGTACTATCTTTTTATTTTTACAGTTTTGTTTTATTTCTTTATGTATTTCATTGGTTGTTTATATGCGCATCATATTTGTATTCCCATATAGTTCAATCTTGTGTATATATATATATGAATAAATAATTTAGTTTAAACTTTTATATCTACTTAATTTCATTTTAAGTAACATAATATTTTGTTATTATCGTCATCATTCAAAGCTTAATCATATGGTAATGAAAGTAATAAACAGCATCATCGATCGGAAATCCAAGTTGTTATTCTGTTTGCAATTCGTATGTTTCCTATTATAGTTAAATATATGATCTATAATAATCACCTTGATTTTTGTTTTTTGTCCCTTTATTTTAGGCTTCTGGGCAAGTGATTTAGCTTAGAGTGTCCAATATAGGTGCATTTCTTCTACAAATGTAATTTTATACAATCATGTATAAGTTTGACGGATATAATTACACATGAAATTTGTCTTAATCTTTATCTATACATATATATAAAAATGGGTGTTTGTTTGTTTGTTTGTATATCATTAACCAGTTAACTGTGTTTGACGACTATATCCGTCATGGAGTTTTGGCAGAATTTTGTGTCGTGACGACTATTTACGGCCGTCATGATACAAAATTCTGCCAAATCTCCATGCCGGATGTAGTCGTTAAACACAGTTAACTGGTTAATAGACTTCGAAACTGTTTGATTGATCAACATGAAACTTGGCACATATATGTATTTTTTTACGGAGAAGCTTTTTACGCTATTCAATTTGTTGTAACTGGCCGCTGTAGGTGGCGCTGCAGCACCTCAACTTCTATACTGTTGAAGCTATCGCTACGAAAATTGGTATACACAGGCATTTGAGCACGAGGAATATTTTCGCGCTATTCACTTTGTTGTAACTCGCCATCATATTCACGACAAAACAGAATAATTTATGATTTTTAATGTCCTCAATAATAAATATCGTTACCGACTATATGTTGCTCGCTCCAGAGTAGGGGCTCCAAAAAGTCTATACAAATATACACCAAATAAAAAAAACCTAAAATATTGTTTATCCACTCGCCTTGCGCTAAATGTTAGCATTAGTTTAAGTTTTTTTAAGATCAAAATCTAAATTCTTCACACTCTTAGCACGGGCGAAGTCGTGCCGGGGGCTGCTAGTTATATATAATAAAAGCACTTTATTAAAGTAAATGGTCCCAGGAGGCCCGAACCTCCTGGGCTGGTATACACTCATTTTAAACATACTTCGACGTGTATAAGATGATGGGTATATAATCATACATTATGATGGTATAAGACAAGGCAAAATAATTGTTTTCATGCAGTATTGCGAGTAAAAATCATTTTGTGAAAAAAGAACAAATTATTCACTGAAAAAATTTTGTTTATTCATCATGAGACGTCTCTTAAACATATCTTTGACTTTTATAAACTGTATGCTGTAATTGCAAAATAGATTATACTTAATAACCAAGTAAGATGGAATCAATTCTTTTTTTTTAAATTTGAATATGACATTTTTATGGAATATGACATTTTTTAAATGTCCACCTCCGTTATGTTTATATGTACAAATTCAATGAACGGAATTCTCAATAACTTTGTTCAGTGTATCGTGTCTAATTTCATAAACGTACAAGAGATTCAGGGCAATCTTACAACCAGGAAATCTTTCGTTTTCGCAAAAAAAATCATTGTATGGTGTGGTTTATGACTTACTGGCCTCATTGGAACATATTCTTTTGAGAATGATATTAAGAATCGATCGGTGTTAAAAAATTTGTTGTCGCTGAAATTGGATTGGACATTCCGTTCCAATAAGACAGTATAAATAACACTCTTGATGTTAATATTGATTTATTCAAATAAAAATTTGGTGAAGTTTTAATTTCAAGAAATACGACTTTTAATTAAAATAGAACTAGAGTTTATGTCTTGAACAAAGTGATGGAAAAATGGGATCATAGCATTCATTCTTGTAAATAAAACAAGGTAGACATGTAAAGATTCTATACACAATTGCCATGTATTATACTTGAAAATAAAACAAGAATTGGTTTTATCTTAATTGATTGTTGTTTTATTTAATTTTAACATCATGAAAAACCTTTTACATACAGGGTTATTTAAAGCACCCATACAGAAAATATTAAATGTCTACTACTGTTGTATTAGAATAACTAAAAAAAAATTGATGAAGATCCGTGACATCAGGTTGGTAAGCTCCCTTTGTTAGTTACTATACTATACTTTCTGATATAAAAATTCCTTTAAATGATTTGGCTGTGATTTGAAATTTTAGGAACTTTTGAAACATTTTGTCCACCAGTTACAAATGTCTTTAATAAGTTTATTGACAAACAGATCTCAAAAAAACATACATTGTAATTGAGCTTGTCATTACAACAAAGTTGCAACGTAATATTCCAATTTTTATAAGGTACTATTATTACATAATAATAATACTACTACTTAAACATCATTCATTTACCGAACGCTGGAACCCTTAAAGAAGTTTTACTTGGGTATGAATCAAAAAGATATATTTGAATGGAAGAAATGGGTACTTAATATAACAAAATGGTGTTTCTTAAGTTACTATATTATTAATTTTGCTAAAACAAATTGCAAAGGTAAAAGGGTCTAGCCGGATAAGATAGTCAAACCGGCCTTTGAGTCAATCGGGAAACGAATTGCATCATAATGTTCGGGGGAAAAAATGAGTAAGAACCCTAGATTTTCAGTCCCCAAAACGCACTAGGGTCCCTATAAACTCCGGTCTAGTGATTTTAGGTTTTTCGACGATATTTCGGTGAGCTTTCGAGCTACAAAAAAAGTTTTTTTTTTTTTCATTTTGTAGGGTTTTTTAAGCCCTACAAAGTGTTGCTATCGATAAAATTTTTGACGCGAAATTCAAATTTTTAGAGCCGTTCGAAAATTTTAAAATTCAATATATCGAAAACAAAGACCGACTCATCGCTGGAAAAAATATATGTTATGTATTTTCACCTCAAAAAATTCTCTGAATTTTTTCAGATTTTTTAAAGTGGTGGAACGTACTGAAAAAAAATAAAAACCACTAAGAACTCCAGTTTTTTGCTCCTAGCGCTTTGTGGTTATGTTCTATGATAAAAACGATGGAACCATTAAATTCTGCGGAAAAAAAATACATCGGAAACATGCATCACACGTCGCAAAATGTAATGTTCGGTTGACCTTGAATATACATGGAATATATAGGGACGCCATCCTCCGTCTAGGGATTTTCATTGTTCGGTTAATTCGTTCAGGCATTGCCTAGTTATCGCAATATCTTCAAACATGCGATACATGATTTCGACGTATTTTTTTCCGTAGAATCCGATTCTGCAATTATTTTTACCATTGGACATAACCTCAAAGCGCTAGAAGCGAAAAGTCACTCAAAAATTCAGTTTTTTGCTCCTGGCGCTTCGAGGTTATGTTCTACGATAAAACCAATGGTACCATCGAATTCTACGGAGCTCGAGTTCGAGCATTCTGGTACCAGAATGCTCGAACTAGTTTTCCTGAATATTTTGTGTCCTAGCGAGATATAAATTTGATAAAACTTACTTTTTCAAACGATTGTTGATGAGCACAAATAATGGTCTTCAAGAATTTGTATAATAGCCGATATAGGGACATATTCCTTGTATATTCAAGGTCAACCGAACATTATTTTGAGACGTGTGATGCATGTTCCCAATGTATTTTTTTTCGTAGAATTCGATGGTACCATTGGTTTTATCGTAGAACATAACCTCGAAGCGTCAGGAGCAAAAAACTGGAGTTCTTAGTGGTTTTTATTTTTTTTCAGTACGTTCCACCACTTTAAAAAATCTGAAAAAATTCAGAGAATTTTTTGAGGTGAAAATACATAACATATATTTTTTCCAGCGATGAGTCGGTCTTTGTTTTCGATATATTGAATTTTAAAATTTTCGAACGGCTCTAAAAATTTGAATTTCGCGCCAAAAATTTTGTCAATAGCAACAATTTGTAGGGCTTAAAAAACCCTACAAAATGAAAAAAAGCTTTTTTTCTAGCTCGAAAGCTCACCGAGATATCGGCGAAAAACCTAAAATGACTAGACCGGAGTTTATAGGGACCCTAGTGTGTTTTGGGGACTGAAAATCTAGGGTTCTTACTCATTTTCCCCCCCGAACATTATGGTGCAATTCGTTTCCCGATTGAGTCAAAGGCCGATTTGACTATCTTATCCGGCTAAACCCTTTGCTTAACATTACAGTAAATCCCTTTATGACGAAGAAATACTTTACACAAAATAGTTGTTGAAGAATCTATACCGAGTCTTCAATATAATCAAACAATTCTCACGGACTTTTTATATACTTAGATCGTATAAAAATGATATGATTTAATATGTAGTTTAATATATCGAAGCTCACGTTGGTATAAGTTATTTTTAAGAAATCGACAATAATTCATTTTAATAAAAAAAGAATCTGTTTAAAATCTACAGAATCAAATTTTTTAATGTTTTTCATTGAAATCGTGATGTTTTCCAACCCTAATATTCATATATGATCATATACAGTATATGAGGTTTGACTATACATGAATTATGGTGATGATATATGCCCACATATATTTAACCGAAATCATTGTTGACAATGTATTCCCCCAGGGCCCTACACGCCAGTTTCCATGGGCCTGAACCTCGTTCAGGCGACCACGATCACCTAGTCCTCTATTTCGCTATCGGCGTCCTCTATTTCGCTATCGGCTCTCCACTGTTACGTCCTGGAAGTGGTTCTAGAATTTGTATGATTAGTTTACCGGGAAGATTCAAATTTATAGGGTTCTAATGCTCGATTGTGCATTGATGTGCACTTCAACGGGCACACTTATTATAATCACTTAAGAATCCCTTATATTATTCGTATCTATGTTTTAAATAAAAAATTAGACACAGTTAAAGGTTACTTATTTTACTTCAGAATTAAGGTCCTAAGCGGCAAATTGGCACAAAAAAAGCTAAATCTGTTCTTTTGGACGATTGTTCGTTCGCGTCTGAAAACTGAATAGAACTAGAATTCGTTTTAGTCGGTTTATCCTTAACTTAGGGGTAGCTTTCCAAAAAAGAATTCGTAGAAAGAAGAAGCAGCCAAGGAAGTCTGGTTGAAGGGTCTTGAGGTCCCCCGCATATGAGGTTTATGGCAGGAACAGTCTCCTTTTCTATACCATTTCTTTAAGTGCATTCTTTTTCTAAAATCTACTTGTTAACTGTTAGTTACATATACCATACCACCCGTTACATGACAAAGATTCACTGTCACGTCTACACAACAAATAAAGTTATTTCCTTTATTTCCCTTAAATTTAAAATTTAATGCCACGCGTGCAACAGCTTAGTTTAAAGAAAAGTAAGTTATTTAGTTTAAATAAATAATTCTATTTGCTTTTCCCGTTCTTTATACGTTTGCTGCCATCTGTTTGAGCTCAAGATGTAACACCACGTCGGCGGGATCATGATACATGGTCGGAGATGATCTTTCATAACTTATGTATTATGCATTTTTTCTGGAGAAATTTCTGTGTTGAACAATTGTTACAAAAGTCATCTAGTGTTCACATATAAATTCATTGTAAAGTATTACATTGAAATTGAGCCTAAGAGAGAAGGTATTCTGAGCCTTAATGCCCAAATTCTTTATCGTAAAATCAAGATAGATAGTCATATAAAGTGTAACTTATTTTTGTATCATTCTCCTGTGCCAATTTAGTTATTAAGTGTATCTATACAATGTAAGGAATGTTTATCTTATCAGTAACCTGATATGACTGACTAGAGAAAGCAAGATAAGAAAACTCGAATGTGAGATTCACTTTCTCTCACGCATCAAATGTTTATTTTTTAACACGTAACGAATATCTAAACATCAAATAAAGTTATTATAATTTGTTTAAAAGTTAAAGAAATAAGTAAATAGAATTTATGAAGCAATAAATATTATATTAGCAATGAAACCACAAACCATCCGAGTTAAGTACTTACACTTGTGAAAATTGGTATCTGGCAATCAGGAAAATTGGAAAGCATAAAAGTGAAACATACTTCTCAAAAAAATAATGTTGTACATATAGGTATATTATATATAGGTATATTTGCACATATAGGTACATAACGTATAGGTATATTTTCTTTAATTATCCAATTTTATTTATATATTACAAGTAACCGTTTTTTTCCAAATGTCAATTGATTTAGATCACTTCAGAAAGTAAATCAATGAGTAAAAAATTACCCGTAACAATTAAAATTATATACTTTATTAAAAATGTTAGAACTTTCTCAAACTGATTTTACGATATTGTAATTTCCATGCTTCAAGTGCAAAATATTTAAGCAATACATTTCCTCCACATTTTTGATTTAAACAATTCTTACAGTTACTGGCTTTTGTATTGGATTACGTTAACAATTACGTGTATGCTTCAACATACCTATCATTCACTTCCGAGACAATTTTGCAAAAACACATCGAGAAAGAGAGAAAACCTGAATCTCCGCTTCCGGTGTTTGATCCAAATTCCTCTCCACCCTCCGTCCATCTATATTCATCCTTACCTCCACTCCTCCATTCGCTCCAACCTCTATTTCTTCTTTTCTCCCTCCAACCACTTCATCCACTAACTGGACTTAACCGTTTGCGTACCAGAGGGTTTTCAAAAAACACGATCGAAAAACGCCAAGGAGCGCGATCGCGCTTCTTCGATTACGTGTCGTAAAAAGCTGGAGAGCGCGATCCCGCTCCTTTTTGATTAAAAGCTGCCCCGTTAGTTGTCTGTATCGGCCAAATGCGTTGGCTTTTTGAGATACAAAGTCTGAAGAGCGCGAAAGTGGCTTGTGGTACGCAAATGGTTAAGGGGAAACCTCGTTACGCACGCTGAAAAAAATTAGTTATTACGAATCTTTTATTTAACGAAAACATCAATCCGGTGATATCCTAATTTACACCATGGGATTATTCAAAAATATTTTTTCATCTAATATTTCGATAAGAGATAACAATTCTACGATGCACTCGATAATTTGTTAAATAACACATCGATTAAGAGAGGGATTACGACAAAGAGTTGTTATAAATTTTAATATACTTTCGTTGACAGTTTTCTGAAACGTAAGCTGCTATCTGTACAATCTACGGAAGGACCTGGATTTCATTATAGCATGTCAGTTATTCCGACGTCACAGATATGACCAAGCGGATTCACCGATGAAAAGGTGTTGGAACCCAAAGATTTTATAGAAAATGTTTTTCAAATGCTGATCGTATCACGAAATTTCTGGAACATCGGTGCTGTTTAAAATATAGAGTCATGTGGGGCAAGAGTGCGCATTTTTTTTTAATTATCATAAAATTATAATTTTAATGTGAAATAAAATAACAAAAAGTTATTCATTTAAAGGCTTTATTAATTTAACAATTACATAACATCAAATGAAATTTACTTAATTGCAATTTTAGAAAAAAAATTAATTAAAACTTGGTCAGAATGCGTACACTTACCCTAAGATCGGGGTAAGTGTACGCACTGGTAATAACTTAAACGGTAGTTTGTTGAGTATAGTTAAACTGTATTTAATGTCATAAATATTAATTTTTATCAATGTTCTTCAATATTTATTTTATTTCTAGTATGTATATATTAAATATATACTCTTTCACAAAGCTATTCATCCCAATTTATATCGTGAATAAGGCTTAAAGTAATTAACATTTTTAATATCAGGATGAATAAAAACGAGATCATTTTCAACGAATTATGATAAAATCTTAGTTATCGGTACATATATCACATATAAAAGCACCTGTTTGATAATGAGTGCACTGTTCATGCCACCAACTATGACATGAGCTACATTGAATCCAATCCTCTGTAGGTGGTTCAACGTATTCTTCGCCACACAACGCGCAAAAATAATAATTTTCCTTAGATTCTATTTTTTCTTGACTAGCCTTAATTTTAACAGTCTTATCTTTGGTAGTATCATTCTTCTTTGTTTTTTTTTTAGAATTTTTGGTAGTTTTACTTGCACAAGCTTTTTCTTGTTTTAATTCTAAACGTCGCTTTTTTTTAGTTATCTTTTCTTCTTCTTCCTGACTTTTTTTTTCCAACTCTGATTTAAAAGGGCTATCAGTAGCAATTATTGATTTTTTACCTTTTCTTCGTCTAGTTTGTGTTTTCGCTTTTGGAAAAGGTTGTATTGATGATAGCGGAGTAAATTCATTAGAACGTGTATCTATAGCTGATGGTGAACCTAATGGTGTAGTCACTACAGCTAAAGCCAAATCAGTTACAGTGCTCGAGTGTGATGAAGTTGGTAGCGCACATAATTGTGAAGACGTACTCGGTAGAGGTTCTGGTGTCATTGAAGCATTAGAAGTACTTGGCAAAGACTCTGACGCAGAACGTGCAGTAGATATGGTAGCTGTGATGTTTTGCGAGATATTTTGCCCAGATGACGTAGATGGAAGGTTAATATCAGTCACGGAAGCTGCCGTGAAATCTTCTTCTGAAAAAATCTCCCTATCGATAGGCCATATCCCAGAAGTCTTAAAACCTGAAGTAGCATTATTAACTGTCGCGACTTTTTTGAAAGCCTCAGTAACTAGTTGGGCCACCTCTGTTTGTCCAATGACACGTCCTGGGTTTCTACTTAACCATTTGTCACACTCGTAAGCAAATTTAATTTTTAATGGTCCAAAAAATCCACGATCTAAGGGTTGCATTTTGTGGCTACTGTGTGGTGGAAGCGTAAGTAAGTGGATACCATTGTCACGACAAAAGTTGACAGCAGCCAAAGAAAGGTGACTACTGTGGTTATCTAATATCAACAGCACTGGATTCTCTTTAGTGGGCTGTACGTTATCTTTGAAGTGGTGAAGATATTCCAAGAACAGATTGGTATTTATAAATCCAGAATCGGAAACCATTCCAATACTTCCTGGAGGTGCATTATTCAGTAAATAATCCTTCATTTTTTTACGAGGAAATATAAAAGCTGGTGGAACATAACTTCCCGTAGCACTCATGGCGCAAACCAATGTAATAGTCTGAGCTCTCTCAGCTGAAACTATTTTACCTACTAACTTTTTACCTTTAATTGAAATAACTTTAGGAATCTTCTTTGCTACAGTATTGATACCGCTTTCATCCATGTTATAAATTCGACTAGGCTTAAACTTATATTTATCTTGAAGACTCTGTAAGTTGTCGTAAAACTGGTTAACCTGAATACGATTAAACCCCATTGCTCTAGCTATGCTAGTTTGCGTGGGTTGTCGTAGGTTTAAGTCAGGGTGCCTTTTTAAAAAACCATATACCCAATCACGTCCAGCCATCTTTGCATTCTGATTGAAACGGTGAGGAATACGATTTATTTCAGCATACTCGTAGATTAGCGTTCTTAAAGTGGTCATATTAAGACCATAATAAAGATCATCACGTCTTTTTAAATAATTATAAATATCATTTTCTTGCTCAGTAGTGAATGTTGAACTAAATCTACCTAATTTAGTTGCAGTTGAGTCAGATTTCAACCGTTTTCTGAGAGTACTTTCCTTCATTCCAACTTGTTCAGCTGCTTTTCTTTTACTTGAACCTTCAGCAATTAATCGCTTAGCAGCATCAAATTGATCGCTGGTAATGACGGATCTATGTGGAGCCTTCCGTTTATAATTTCGAGGCATTTTAGTTTTTTTAGAAAATGTATAAGTATAACCTGGAACAAATAAAAAAAAAGTGTCAATACAGAAAGAACTATCACTATCGGGGTAAAAGTACGCATTGAAATATGCGTACTCTTACCCCACAACCTTATGCGCACACTTACCCCTAATCGCCTGTACAGAATTAGATCAACATTACACATTGTTGCGTCATTCTACTAAGTTTTGATATGTAATTAATAAAACTAGATACATAAACGAGCATACTTGGATACAACAAATACTAATTACCGCAAAATGAATATAAAAGTATTTCAATAGAAAATTGAAAAAAATCGTAACAATTGTAACCAAAATATTTACTTACCAATATTACTAAAACTACGTAACCTTGCCAGACAAGACTCCAGTCCTTTGTCCAACGTCGTAGGGACTACTGAAGGCAGTCGGTTCCCCCACTCTACTGTTCACGGTTTTATAAATAATAAGTATGCGCACACTTACCCGCTGCGCACTCTTGCCCCACATGACTCTACATAATGCAAAAAAAGTGCAGCATCAAAAAATCGGCGTCAAAAATTACTCAACTTTGAAGGATAAATTTATGATCTGGCAGTTTGATTTTTGATTGGATGCAACCCCACTACAGATGACTTTGCAAGCGCAACTTTTGGGTCCCAAAATTTACAAAGTTTGGAGATGCACACAGAATTGGATAATTTTGGCACGTGGTATTTGTATGTAGTTCCTATGTTCAAGTATCAACTTTGGCCCACATTGTTGATAATTAAATCGCAGGGCAAGGGGTTAAACGTCTTAACTGTTTGAAAATTTGGGGTTTGGAAATTTTTGTTTTAAACAAATGCATCCATTGTCAGAAACTCAGCGTGCGCAAATTATTGCACTGATTTGCGTAGTATATTTCGGAGCAAACCTCCAAACGGTATTATTGTTTCCAATCACAATAATTTACAATCACAAAGGGGCAGATGCAGTTCGAAAAATATATTATAGCGAAGGTTCTTGAACGCGGTTTTTCTTTTACTTCTGTCACGATTTAGAAAGATAAGAAGGTTTAATCGACTTGAAATCTTCACGGTATGCTCAAAATATGTTACTTTGAAAACCGAAACTCAATGGAAATCTCTTAATGACTTTGTTTAACAAAAAATAATGAAATATTTTTGTTTTTCTCATTTTTCATTTCATTTAATTTAAACAATCGAGGAAACTCGCTTTTTCTTGCTACCATTTAAATAATTTTATTAATATTTGATTTTTTACAGATTCAATACCAAACAGCTTTATTTTCGAGCGACTTTATTGACTGCCAATTCCCCTAAAAACAGTTAGGAGCTGCTGGTAACACAATTGAAATATAATTCGGAGTGCAAAGGGTTAAATAAAAGTGTAATTGACTAAGCATCTGAAATGATGAGCGATGGCAGAAAGAAAATTTCAGAATTATTTTTAAAAATATTGTGGGGTAGAGTAGTTAAGATATATGCGTATAGCATTTGTAAATAAACATTAACCATAATTATGTAGTTACGGATTGAACTAACGTATATCATTCATGTAAAGAAAGAAAACGAAGAAAAATATAAAAATATGCAAGATCAGTATGATTGCTGCATTATAGAGGTGGTATAACGACGTAACAGAATTCTCGGATTTTTCCGTTATGAAGAACTGTTAGTCACTTTCAATTATCGGATTTTTCGGTCATTAGCAGGCGAGGAGTTAAGGAAAGCTTGGATTTTTGTCAAAAAGTTCACTGTAGTTCAACAGTCGAATACTTACCCATTGCACTATTAATGCTGTCGAAAGTAAGTATGCGTAGCAACTTCAAATTCTGGTTGAACGGCACGATTCTGATTGATTGAGTTTCCAAGTTCTCTTTAATTCCTATCCTGTTATGTTAAATATAAGCACACCGAATATTGGAGGAAGCACTTGTTTCTCGCGGAAAACTTTTTACACGAAGCTTTCCGATGAGAACTTGACTTTAACACGCGAAAAGTGATGAATATGTTGGTTTCTAATTCTTTTAATTATAGCGCACCAACCCGAAAAGTCTGAAAAATATCGAGGATAGCAGTAGCAAGAATATGTAGTTACTGCAAAAATATAATTATAGTTCCATGATTTCTTCAATAAAACATGGTTATTTTTTGGGTATTTTGGGGTTTTTTATTTTTACGACTTTGATTTTCAGTCAAAAGATCTGAAAACATTCTTTAATATTTGTTTCTGTAACTATAATGCCTCTGATTTTCTCTAAATTTTTCGCACGATAGCTTAGGTAAAATTGAGAGTTTTTAATTTTAGCCATTACTACCGCCCATGTTGAAATACGTTGTTGAACCTTGGTAGAAGTTATTCTTCTGCGAGAAGCTGTCCAATGATCCCTTGCAAGTACAATTCGACTTTACTTTTATGCAGAAACAAAGATATCATTGAAATTGAATTTTTATGGCAATGAATATTTTAACAATCAGTAAAAATTACCTAAATTACATTTATTTTTTAAAAAACTAGATACAAAGGAAACCGAATAACTTTTCAATTAAAATTTCATGTTAAATGTAATTTTGTTACGCTGTAAATCATATTAAATTATTTCTTTCCATTTCGAGATTATTTATAAATCATAAATAAAGTTCAATTTAACCCTGATACAAAAGGTACAAAAATTTTAATTTACTTTAGATATTTTAAAATAAATCATATAATATTAAGTTTCCCCTACAATATTTAAAATATATTTTAATTAATTTTTTCTAAATTAAATTAGAAAAAATTAATTTTTTCTAAAATAATTTTAGTAATAAAACTAAACGCTTTATTTTAGACGCGAACGTTCTAAATGGGTCCCAGTTGCAAGTTAAACTTTTTAACTACAGCAATTGCATTATATAAAAGAACAAAAAGACGAGTAGTGTGAGACCCCCGTGAATTCTAAGTTGACTTTTAGTAAAGAGCGAAGAACGAGTATTTTCTTGCAATAAATTGTCTTATGCGACACCTGTTGGTGGCTTCTATTCCGAGCCAGGCGGAAGCTATGTTAAAATTTTTAGGCAATCGAAAGTTATTAACAAAAGTTGTGATAAGAAGTAATATAATGCAAAAAATAGTAATAATAATAGTAAATTGTAAGAAAAAGATTTAGATTTTTACAAGCGTTGTGGAAAATAACGTTTTATAACAGATATTGTTTCAGTGCTGAAATATATTTTCAGCTATACAGGGTGGGCCATTTTAATCCGTCCACGGGGAATATCTCCTCCGATAGGGACGACAACGGAAAATGCCTCAGACAAAAGTTATAGGATCAATAGAGGGGACCATTTAGCGATGACCTTAACTTTGACCTTGGGATAGAGGGTTAAGGTCATTTTGAGGTTACACCGCAAGCTAAACGAAATAGTGAAAAATGTTTCAAACAAATGTTTTAGTATTTAGAAATGAACGTTAGGTCATGACCTTGAATCTGAATTTGAAGTATTTTCAAATTGAAATTGAATTTACTTACCCTAAAACTTTTGTCTGGTGCATTTTCTGCTATCGCTCCTATCTGAAGAGATATTCCCATGTACGGATTAAAAGGGCCCATCCTGCATATCTCCCGCGACCAATTATAAACTTAAGGTGGTCGGATTCTGAACAGGCAACCCGTCATACATGGTCAGCATGTCTAAACCAGGCTGTAGAAAAAATATCACGTGATCGATACAAAATACTCGGCTGTTAATGAACGGATAATCATAAATTTTGAACATGTTATATTCCTTAGCCTTATACAATGGGCTGTCAACCGACTTTTACTCTTTCAAATCAATTTTTTTTATTAAATCTTCTTTATTAATTAACTTATTGCCAAAAATATAAACAACATGGCAGACAGAAGGATGTATCAAATTAAATATCTTCAAAAAGAATAAAAATGTCACTTGAACACATTCGAACTCGCTCAACAGCCAATGTGCAAAACTGAACGAATTTAATAACACCTTTTTTATTATGAAATAAAAATGCAAAATATACCAAAAATGTGTTGATCAGATACGATGTGGAGGCGACATTTTTTTCGTGACAGATAATCAACTTTTGAAAAAGGTCATACGTACTAAAATATCTTCGAAATCAGAATTATTCAAAATGATTTGTTTCGACAGGCAATACAAGACGAAAACACAAATGACGGTATTGTCATAATTTAGTATACCGTAAAATGAATAGTTGACGTTGGGACAATGACAATAAAACCCAGCCTTCTTAATTAGTATAGTCGCAGTAATTTCACATTTTTTTTACAGGTTTTCCAAAAATGGCAGGTGTAGAACAGAATAGTCAAAACATCAAGATTCCAAATTGCAAACTTAAAATACCTGCAAATTTATCTTGGATGATCAACGACCAAAATTTTAAAGTTTTTAAACGCCACGTTGAATGTACATCTTGTAACAAAAAACTTTCAAATAATCAAGTCCTTAAAGATCATTTGATAGAACATTCATTTGAAAATGGAAGAGTCCAGTTTACGAAAGGCAAAAGAAGAAAGGCTCCAGCAGGACACTGTACAGAGAAAGAAATTTGCATACCTCCAGATCTAATATGGATGGTCGAATGTTGCGGAGTCGAAAGACAAAAAAAAGAAGAAAGCAAATTCGTCTGCAACTTTTGCGAAAAATCAAATCTTTTCGGAAAAAATCTCATTTTACATATGCAAGCACATGTGAATGATGATCCAGTTCAATCTATCAAGGAACAATTTACACAATTTACAAAAAACGAGAAAGAAAAAGATTACCTTGTATGTCACGAGATGAAAATTCCTTCTGAAATGATGTGGATGATACCCACATTTGAAATCGTTTTTACAAGTAATAACAAATACTGTAAGAGTTGCGATTTGAAACTGTCAAAAAAAACCGTGGTAAATCACTTAAGATACCACTTTCAAAAGGAAATGAATTCAAAATTAGCTAAAAAAGCACTAGATTCATTACCATTTAATTTAAAATGGATGGTAATGGTAAGCGCTGTTAAAATTAAGGCGGGGATGGTTCAATGTAATTTTTGTAACACTTTCATGAAAGCAGGTTATATAACAGAACATTTGCAAAAACATTCAAAGCAGAACTGGGTAATGGACCATTATATAAACGCTTCATATCCGAAGTCGGTGTTACAAATGAATGAATGTTGTGTAAGGATACCTCCAGAAATGTCGTGGATGATGAACATTTATTCCATAAACGTCACAAGTGATAAATTTTTAAAATGCAACGATTGCAATGTCAAAATGGTAACTAACGACTCCGTAATTACTCATTTAGAAACACATTTCAATCAACAATTTTTGAGGAAAAGTCTCATGCGACAAATTGAAAATTTGCCAGATGAAGTAAAATGGATGGGAAATACTCATGGTGTTATTGTATTACAAAACCAAGCGTTTTGTAATTTTTGTAAACAAGTAATAGCAGGTCACATTGAATTCCATCTACTTAATCATTTACAAGACGATTGGGTAATCTTTCATCAAAGACATGTTGCAACAGTAGATAGTCGTTTGCATAAAAATTTCCAACATTGGCAATTTGAGATGCCTGCAGGACTCAAGTGGATGATCAAGCCTCACAGACTTTCTGTTAAAAAATCGTATTTATATTGCAATATTTGCAATGTAATGATGCCATCCGAGAAGGCAGTGCAGGATCATTTGGTGACTCATTTATGCAGGAAATGGGTATGCCGTTATCGTGCCAAAACATTCAGAACTGAACTTTGGAAAATAAAACAACGGAAATGGATAGTAACTCCGAATATTTTTGAATTACACCAAAATATGTTCTATTGTAACTTTTGTCAAGATTGTTTAAAACTCAATGAAGAATTAGAAGAGCATTTAAAAGGTCATCAAGGTGATCCATTGTTTGAGACTCTCCAACAGAGTATAATAAGTACTTGGGGTTGGCTCCGTCGCCATCGCAACGAAGATTGGAACGTTAATCCCGATTTCAGGTGGATGATCTCAGCTCATGAACTACAAAAATTTGAAAAAATATTATACTGCGAATTGTGTACTAAAGTAATGGCAACCCAAAGTGATATAAAATATCATTTGACAAAGCATTTAAGCCAGAAATGGATTAAAAATCGCTATTTGCCACATGAATCGCTGAAGAAATTTTGCAATTCCTGCGCAGATTTAAAATGGATGATAGATACTGAAGCAGTAGAGATTTCAGATAATAGTTTTTTTTGTCACTTCTGTAGAAAACAAACAAATTTATCCGATATTGAAGTCCATCTGAGAAATCACATGAAAGATGACTGGGTCCTCAAACATTTTAACGACAGAGTTTCCTACACACAAAATAATATTGCAGAAAAACAAAATGAATTAATAATGAAGGATCTTCCATTTATAATACCTCGAAAATTAATTTGGATGATCAAAGCTCATGATATAACTATTTTCAGACATAAAATGTACTGCAAATATTGTAAACAATCATTAAGATTTACCGGTTCTGCAACAAAGCATTTGAAAACCCATTTCAGTGAACGTTGGACAACGTTCTATTTGAAAGAACAACATAAGATGCCTAATAAAATATTTCCTGTGTCTTCGGATATTGAATGGATGATAGAAACCGATGGAAGACTTGAAGTAAAGCACAACCATTCTGTCTTCTGTAATTTTTGTCGTACAGTTTGTGATGATGAAAAAGAAAAAGTCGAATCTCATCTGAGGGCACATTTGAATGATTATTGGGTTATTAATCACTACAAAAATATAGTTGAATCACGTGAATTGTTGACACAGAATCAAATAAAATCTAAACTTCAAGTTCCTACGGGTTTATTGTGGATGATTAGAGCGCATGATATTACTGTCTTCCATAATAAATTGTATTGTAACGTTTGTAATACGAACATGAAAACGAATCATGCTGTGAAAGAACACTTGTGGAAACACCTAGGTAAAAATTTTATGTCAGCTTTTTTGAGAAATACAACCATTCAAACGTTGAATGTCAGTACCGAAATTCAGTGGATGATTAAAACAGAAGCTATAGAAATGATTGATTCAAAAATAAGTCGCTGTAACTTTTGTAATGAAAATATGGATTTGGAAGATATTGAAAATCATTTAAAGCAGCATTTGAACGATGAGTGGATTGCGCAGCATTACGAAAATATTAAGAATTGTAACATTGCTGACACACAGAACCAGCTTTCGGGTTGTCAGCTAAAAGTACCGTTTGGCCTACTATGGATGATACCCACATTTAAAATTGAAGTGTTTAAAAGCATGTTATACTGCACAAACTGTGATATAATTTTATGCACCGATTCTGAAGTTGAACTTCACTTTAAAGGACATTTAAAAGAAAAACTAGGAAGATCGAAGATAGGTGATAAAACAATAGACAAGGAGTTACGGATTCCTAATCGTTTTGAATGGATGATAAAGGCCCACGGATTGAAAATATTTCCAGCGTGTATATATTGCTCTTTTTGTAACAAGATTATGACCAACGAAAGCTCTATCAGAGGACATTTGGAAAAACACTTATCTTTGAAGTGGCGTCTGCGTTTTTCAAAGATAAAAGATGTAAGTACGCTATCCTTAGTATATAACATAAAATTATATTATATTACTTAATTTATGATCCAATTAATTTGAAGTTAATCTCACATGTTGGTTTATACTTTATAACATAACAACGGTTTTTACAATTTTCAATTTTCATCATAATAAATGGAAATATAGATCATTATTGATAGAGAATAACTAATGTATTTCGCATTATTTCGATATTATTATCTGGATAATTATATTTTTCACGAAAATACTTAAAATCAAATATTACTAAAGAGGATTAGCATCAAATGATCGAAACATTTAAATGATATTAAATATAATCTGGTCGAACGAAAAAACCAAGGAAAATAAAGAATTATTATTCAACATGGACCAACCAAGAATTGAACAAATTAAATAGCGTAAAATTTTTTTCAACACATCATTGAGTGGATTGGGTTTCCCTGCTAAAAAAAATTTACTGAAACCGTTCACCTAGTTCGATATTCATTTCGCTGAAAGTGTATTCGTATAAATTCATTTTTAATACTACATTTACGAAGTTACTTACGGTCGATGTAAGATTTCCAGCCTTTTTGTTAACTAAATGAAGGCGATTAGTAAATATTTAATTTTTAATATATTTCAATAGAAGTCTTTGTTGGTCATTGAAATATATATTTTTCTCATTTCATGTTGTAATTGGATATGTTGTACATAACGTTTCCGCTTGATTTTCGAAGCCTTCTTCAGATATGTCTCTTATGTATAGGTTTTTATATTTCATTACTAACAATATTCGAATTGTAAGGAATAAATATGTATATCTGCAAACAAAAAATTGGAAGGTTGAATGCTTGGAATACGTCTTAAAGTTTTTAAGTTAAAGCCATACGTACAGAAATAATATATTGCGCTGCGTGTGATAAAAATGCGACATTATAGGCTGGCGTGGAATACACGCGGCCTATAACGTTGTATTTTTATCCTGAGTAGTGTATACGATTTTTTCCTACATCGGGCTCAAAAAATGCTCAAATTTCGACACAGGTGTGAAAATTTGTCTAATTGCATTTTTCACCATGGGAAACGTAAAATCATGTTAATGTCGTGATTTGGGGCTAGGATGGTGAAAAATAATATAAAAAAAAATTATTTAAAAAATTTCGGAATCTACTATTATTTTATAGAAATGGAGGAGAATTGGACGAATCACAATTTATAAATACAAATGATCATTTAGACATCATACGAATTTATTAGTATTTCTATAGCAATATTTATACTCATTTTTTTCTAATTATTGGAGCATGAAATCTTATTTATAGTTAAATTTTGGATTTGACTGTTTTCAAATGTAATATATGTTGAATTGGGATCAATTTCATCTAAAATTATAGTTCCATATAAATTAGACGCATCTTTGGGTATGTTTCTTTTCTTGAACAATGCATTAGAAGTAAGCTCATTAAGATCATTCATTGAATCATTTTGATTCAAATCATATTTAAATCTATTTTCTTTACAAGATTTATTCAAATTTAGTTTTTATTTTGTTGTATAAAAGTTTCTTTAGGTGTAACTTTCCAATAGACGGATTCTTTCTCAATTGTTGATGTGTATTCTTTTTAAGTCGAAGTGCGCATACCACAAATTACTTCTCGTCTCCATGGCGTAATAATGTACGTGAATAATGCCTCGTTTTTACCGTCTGTGATCAGAGACTAATGACGTGTTTTTGGCCGGGATATGGGAAAACCATATCAAAACAAACCCTAGCAAAACAAATTTGGTTTATTGTTGAATTGACCACCACAAATCAACAATAAACAAAATTTGTTTTTCTATACGTAGGCATGATCAAGCATGGTCCAGATATAGTGGTTCTGAAGCATGGTCCAGTATAGTTGACAAGTGCTGAAAGGCAATTTAGTCAATATCTCTTAAGGGGTTGCAACACAGTGCGCGCGCGGTACGAGGGTGTATTTTTAATAATTTTTTTCGAGCAAATGATTATTCTTTTTTTTTCTATTGTTACTTGTATTCAATATATATATAAATAAGACTTTACACAAATTTTTGTATCCCTATCTGACTAATAGTTTGCGGTGTACGCCGCTTTCAAAAGGACACTCCGATTTGGTGGTTGACAGCATTTTTGGGAATTTTTTTTTAGACAAACTATAAAATAAATCGTAATTACCGAAAAGGGTGTTTATTGTACATATCATCGACTGTATACACTAATTTTTTTGAAGCGATTATGTTCAAAAGGCAGCTATGCAGCGTTTTTGAGTAGTAGCTCGCTGCGGACCGGGAGGCCGTGTACTAAAATTCGAAAACCGAGTACTTTGAGATTTCTCCCGGCCATAATCTTTTGGGACATCATTTTTGAGATACCAAGGAACCATTTAAGACCAAAAAAATAAAATCGATTTTTCGAAAATCCTAGAGTGGCCTAACCCCTTAAATTATTTAGGATCGGAGATGCATCCAGCTAGCTAAGGCATAATCGGGCACGGATTGGGCCCAGTAAAGTAAGGTTGGGCATGGATCCGTCCAACTGAGGAAGGATCTGGCATGAGTCATGCCAGATGACTCTGGCCAACAAAGGCAAAATCAGGCATGGATCCAGCCAACTATCGCAAGATCGAGAATAGATTCGGCCAGCTAAGGCACAATTGCGCATTAAAATTTGAAAATATGATGGGGGGAATACGAACGACGTGCAACAACATTCCTCGTAATGTCCTCTTACGCACTGTCACGAATTTTGAAAGATGAGTTTGGTATTGCAACAAATCAGTGGAGCCACCTTTGATAATTTCGTGAATTCAACATCTTCTCGGACAATCTTGCCTTAACACTTTATCGATCGCTAGCCGATTAATCGGCTTTTCAGTTGTCAACGGTTAGGGTCTTGCTAGGGTTTTGCTAGGGAAACCCGATACTGGCGACGTACCCGCTCCCAACTGATTGTGAGTCGGTCGTTAATCAGTGGCATCTTCAGTCAATAGCGGTTGATAAAGCGTTAACTGGCCCGGTCCATCTCTAACTTTAAATAACTTAATTAACGCCAAAAACGTCCTCGGGGGTAAATGTAACCCCATAATGTAATTACATAGTCGAATGTAGAATTTTTTACTCTACCGCTTCCCCTGATAAAAAATAATTTTGAAAAAACTAGTTAACCTTGAAATAACCTTAAAAGACGATTTCAAGGTGATGTTGGGTGTCACCATTCCGAAGATTTTTGCTCCAACGATTTGCTGAAGAAATATGTATTCTAATGGAAACTGTAAAATGGGTCACCCTGTGTAAGTGAAAATACATAGTTTTTCAAGGATCTGTAGATACCCCTGGTCCGAAACGAACCAAATCTAAGGACCTTTGACCTAGGTTTTTTCCAAAACTGGGGGGTTTCAAGATAAACGACAAAATACGTGTCCATTCATTTTCGATGCAGAAGCTCTGTACCACAGCCGAACGAATTCTATGACCCATGCTTCTCGGCCTCCCCTTGTTAGTGGATTTAATGTGATTCTTTTCCGGTAAATCTAGTATTAAATTTTGGTAATTGCAAAAAAGACACCCGTTTATTTGCCATTGAAGAACAGCATAAAAAAACCATACTGCAATATTAATCAACAATATTATAACGTCGCAGAGTATACTGTGTGTACACTGTGTTCTTCCTTTCATTAACAATTCGATTGTGTTATGAATATGAAAATATCGGAAACTTTATTATCAGAATATTAATATACATGGTGTTCATTTGAAAACTTTCCAGCTGAATATTTCGAAACACGTGTTTTATACTTTTTAAATATCTTCCATACTCTTCGAGATATTCAGCTGGAAAGTTTTCAAATGAACGCCCTGTATGTAAAAATTACAATCATGTTTCAGACACGTGCTAAAAAAATTTGAAATTATTAAAAAAATTCCGAATTCGCTCGAACACTGCTAAAGGATCTAATTTATCAAAGAGTGTTAAATTATCAATGGAGAATATAAATTATAGAAATAGCAGAGTCTCATATTGCAGAGTCTCATCATTTGCTACGATGTGTTACAGTAGACGATCGATTACCGCTGTTTGAAAACGATGAAATATTTGTTCTACAAATTATTCTTGTCAACCGTTCCTGCTGTAACTCTTATTGTATGAGTTTTTTCGGTATTGTACATATACTGCGTGAAAAACAATTTATCTACTTAATCAATTTAAATAGACCGCAAGTCATAAGTGTCTCAAAGGTAGACTGAAATTATTTTTTGAATCCTAAAGTTGGTGAGAATATCGTTTTTAGTTCGCTGATGCTTCCCACAAACTTTAGAATCAATTTACTAAATCGTTTAAAAGTTACTACTAACCTAATAAAACCGAATTAATGTCGCCCCGTTGCCACATTTGGCCGATTTTAACCAGTACCTAATATTCACTTTTACAAAATATAGTTTTATATTATTTTCACACATTTATTGTATAGCTACTTTAGTCTTTAGTATGTAACTATTATACATATAGTCGTTATAAGTGAGTAATGATGGACTGAATTTTTTAAAATATTAGCTTCTTACAGTTAGATTCAAGGCGTTTTCACTCCGAAAATTTCTATCATATGAAACTTAAAATTTCCAAAAACTGGTAGAAAAACATTATAAAAAGAAGGAAAATAATCTTCAACACTGATCGGAATCCTAATTGCTAGTTGATTAATTTATGTTGGGGCTTACTGTCGTTTGGCACTCAAACGGTTAATCTTCAAGATCATTTTAAGTTTAACTTGATTTTTTCAAATGGAAATGCATATTTTTGTAAACGGTTTTATTCCTCATAAAAAACAAACAACTTTACCTTAAGTATTTTTTTTATCAGACTATAAATTTTTGAGATATTACACGAAGGGTCGATAAATTTTAGGACATAAAAGAATTTTGCTTCAATATACCAAATTCCCTATCAAAAATGTCCCACACACAAGATTTCAAGTGCAGTAACTTTGAAATAGATCTCGAACTTGATCTACGAAAAACCCCCATTTTTACCCACGATAATATCACGCTTACTATGATCATATTACTCAATGTTGAGATAATAAGGCCAATCTTCTATGAGTTTAGGGATTATGTATTTTATAATAACAACAACCACTAAATGTAACTATTATCGTAGTCTATGGTGTAGTTAATCATATTCGTTACTCATCTTCTTCTTCAATAAATATACATTTAGTTCAGACGAATTACCATTTTGACTTTATGTGAGAGGCGGAGCCAAATAAAAATCAGAATTTGGCTCGGAATGTGGTCCACATCAACAGTACTTCATGTTCCGCCGAACAGAAGCGAACAACTTTAGTTGTAAACAAAAGTGTGAAAAAATTTCGCAAAAATGCTGATTTTGCCTTGAAACTTTTAACTACATATATCCCAAATCCCACAGTTTTTCGTAAAAATTTTACTGAAAGAAAGTTTTCCTCCATGAAATTTCTTTCAAAACTTTGCTTTCAAATGGCAAAAGAATAAAGAACTCGATTGAAAAAAAACGCTTTTTTCCACCCAATGTTTTTAAAATCTTAATCCATACCTACATATGTTAATGGTATTTTATGGAAAAGTAACTTCAACTCATTGACTGTAAGAAGTATAAGCTCAACCCGATTCTGGTACGTCCAACAGTTTTTGCATAAAGGTTAATTAAGAATAAATTTTAGCTTTAAGCGAATGCACAGAAAAATGCAGCTATTCCAGGGCATCGCTGTGTTTTTTATGCGTTGTAACAAGCCCCAACAATAATATCCTACTTTATTTTTTCGAAAATATTCATTTTTCTGGCCAGGGGAATTTTTTGAAAAAAGAGCAAGTTTTTTCAATTGTGTTAACTAAGCACGCCAAGAAGCGGAAAATCAACTTTTTGGAATTCGAAAAGTTAGAAAAGAAAGTGGAAGATAAAACGCAACTTTTATGCTAAAATTTGTTGTGTTTATTTCGGCTTCTATGGCACTTACAATTAGAAGGGTGATTTCTTTTTTTAACCCTTTCGATACTATAGGCGACTATAGTCGTTTTCCATAACATGCCATTAAAATACGACGGACGACTACAGTCGCCTTACATAAGGTGGCATGTATTGTACATTTGACGAACCTCTAAATGTATTGCGCGCCAACTATCTCACCATTAAATGCTACTAGTCCAGTTGTCAGAGCACCAAAATGTACACTTCAACCCATCGGCTATTTTTTTTCATAAATCGTTACCCATGTAAAAATTGACAATGGGGACAACGCTGGCCCAAGGCTGTATTACGGTGATCGAGCCTTGGCTTGGGCCAACATTGAAATGATAACATCAGTTCAAGATTCCACCGATGATGAGTGCCAATCCTGCTTCAATGCTGGGCATATAAGAATGTGAGTCTGGTGTAATATCAAAACAATTGTCAGCCAACTCTGGCGCAGTCTAAATAACAGGCTTGTCTGAGATTCGGCAAGCAGATTTGGCTGACTCTTGGCGAACACGCCTGCCTCAATCTTAGACGGCAAGGTTGCGGCAGCACTCAAATGATAACATCGGCTACACCTTCCGCCGATCCTGACTACCAATCATGTCGCAAAGCTGGATAAGGTACATCACAGCTTTGGCATGATCTACAAATTATTGTATACCAATGCTAAGCCATTGCTGAGCCAATCTCGGGCTAGTACTGGGCCAATCTTGGGTCAGTGCTTGTTCGATACTGGACCAGTGCCGAGCCAATGTTGGGCCAATCTTAAAAATTAAGTAAATTAAAAATAATTCGTTGCTTTATTATTATCTTCTTCCGTTTATTTGACTGTTTCAATTTTTTAATTACAAAAATGTCAACACATTTTATGTGTCTATTATAATACCACATTTTCTTTATCATTATTATTCTGAATTTAAATCTGGAACAGTAAATTGATTTAAGATATATTCCAGCTTACGATCAAGCTTACATATAAATTGTGTATCACAGTATCACTTGCGAGAAACAAAACCATCTAGCGTTAGTTAGCCGTACTACAGTAGACGGCTGTAGATACATTGCTAATATCGGCTGGTGTACTTGCCAGTGTTGTTTCAAAACGTGTTGCCATTGCTCGATCGTACTTAAGCCAGCATTCGGCCAAAGCTTCCGCGGCATAGGGCCAATGATGCTTTAGTATAGATAATTTTCTTTACGCAGAATAGTTTATCTGAGTGAAACAAGGCTCAAACAAAGTTTGGATGAAGTCGAATAATTTTATTCAGCCAGGGTAGCCCCAAGCCCGTAGCAAAGTTGGGGCAGCCTTCGCCCAATTCTTGGCAAAGAAGTGTCGCCATTTAATTGCCAGTATTCGGCTAAAGTTTCGCCAGCATAGGGCCAACGATGATTTTGTATAGATAGCTTTCTTTGCGCAGAGTAGATTCTCTAATTGAAACAAGGCTCGAACAAGGCTCAAACAAGGTTTGAACGAAGTCAAATATTTTTTTTAGCCAAGGTAGCCCCAAGGCTATGGCAAGGTTGAGACAGATTTCGCCCAATTCTTGGGGAAGAAGCGTCACCATTTAAGTGCCAGCATTCCGTCTTTCCCTACATCCTTGTCTACCAAGATTGGCCCAACGTTCGTTGCCGAGCCTCGATTGTCAGTGTTGGCCCAAGACAGTTTTGATTGTCAGCGTCGGCGCAATCTGTAAATTTCTATATGGGTAGTTAATAGCGCCCTGAAAGTAACCTGAAAGTGTTATCTATAAAAAAGTTAGGCTTCTGTCTTTTTTATTGCAAAATAAGTTAAAAAAAGCGTTTCTTTTTAGTTTTTCCAAAATATCTCTGTTGTTATTGATCTTACGCAAAAAAGTATAGAGAGGAAAGTTGTTCAGAATTAAATTTCCTACAAGATAGGATTGGTAGTATATGTTGAATTTGGTTTTTTATACTTCAAAATTGTTATAGAAATAAAAAAATGTGAAAATGTGAAGTTTGTAACTAGGAAACAGTTGCAAAAAATAGTTAAATGTCGCTGTAATTACTCTGAAAGATGTATTTCAGCTAGTAGAACATGTAGCCCGAACCCCAATGCCGTACTTCAAAATAGCGGCTTGTTGCAAAAATATGAAGTTTGAACTTCGAGTTGTGATAAAAATTGGGCAACTATAGTTATACGGATGAAATCAATTGCAATCGGTAGCTTATAACGTACTTAATAAATGCTCCGAAGGGATTTTCTAAAATATGAATTTAACAACATTTTTAAGAATAAAAACCCGTTGCTAGGATCGGATTTTAGCGAATTATTAAGTTTTAAGGAAGGAGACAAAATGCATTTTAACGTAGGTAGAAAAACATGAATTAAAAAAAAATCATTATGATCGGCCCTGTAGGAGCTGATATCCGCAACTTTTGGTTTGCGAACGATTGCGTCGAAAATATTTAGTATTTTTACTTGAAATTTGGCACAGTTATTGCTGAAATAATACTTTAATATGTCCATTTTTCCCGATAGTTGTAGATAGCTTAGTTCGTCTACAATGAGCAATAAACTAACATAAAAAATACGCGTACGGCGCCGCGGCTCCCCGCACCGCTCGACGAGCTGGTGGGGGAACGGATCGGCGACGGAGAGAGCCTGGCGGAGCAACATTTCCGAATCTTAGTTAAAAATTGATTTACTCGGCTATGGAATGTGCTACTGCGATAGTTTTTTTTTTTCATTTAACTTGTTTTTTTCCCATCTTTTCAACCGTTTCAATAAAAATTGCATGACTACACTACAAACATTAGAAATATTTATTTTTCACAGCATTTTTCGTCTTAATAAACTTTTTTTTATAAATCAAGTATATTACCCTGCAAGGAAGTAAAATGTTCTATTCTTTTAGATTCTTGCTGATTGTGAGTAAGGGATAAGGTAATAGATAATGATTTACTTTGAATTGTTCGTATTTTATTTTAAACATTTCCAATTTTTGGATAAAAATTGTATGTTTAAATACACGTATTAATACGTCTATTTAAGCACACGAAGAAATTTAAAAATAAGTAATAATTTGAAGAAGTGCTAGCAAATGAAAGCAAGCATAAAAGAAATATTCGATAAATATTTTAAACGTACATCCTTTACTCATTATCAGCAAGAAACTAAAAGAATAGAACATTTTACTTCCTTATAGGGTAATATACTTCATTTATAAAAAACAGTTTATTAAGACGAAAAATGCCATGAAAAATGAACATTTCTAACGTTTGTAGTGTAGTCATGCAATTTTTATTGAAACGGTTGAAAAGATGGGAAAAAAACAAGTTAAACGGAAAAAAAAAAATTATCGCCGTACCACATTCCATAGCCGAGTAAATCAATTTTTAACTGAGATTCGGAAATGTTGCTCCGCCAGGCTCTCTCCGTCGCCGATCGGTTCCCCCACCAGCACGTCGAGCGGTGCATGGAGCCGCGGCGCCGTACGCGTATTTTTTATGTTGGTTTATTGCTCATTGCAGACGCACTAAGCTATCTACAACTATCGGGAAAAATGGACATATTAAAGTATTATTTCAGCAATAACTGTGCCAAATTTCAAGGAAAAATATTCAATACTTTCGACGCAATCGTTCGCAAACCAAAAGTTGCGGATCTCAGCTCCTACAGGGCCGATCATAATGATTTTTTTCTAAATTCATGTTTTTCTACCTACGTTAAAACGCATTTTGTCTCCTTCCTTAAAACTTAATAATTCGCTAAAATCCGATCCTAGCAACGGGTTTTTATTCTTAAAAATGTTGTTAAATTCATATTTTAGAAAATCCCTTCGGAGCATTTATTAAGTACGTTATAAGCTACCGATTGCAATTGATTTCATCCGTATAACTATAGTTGCCCAATTGTTATAGCTACTCGAAGTTCAAACTTCATCTTTTTGCAACAAGCCGCCATTTTGAAGTACGGCATTGGGGTTCGGGCTACATGTTCTACTAACTGAAATACATCTTTCAGAGTAATTACAGCGACATTTAACTATTTTTTGTAACTGTTTCCTAGTTACAAACTTTTTCACATTTTTTTATTATGTAACCTGGAGATTTTCTCCAGTTACTAGAGTTATTATTGTTTTTGAATTTACGGTATCTCTAACGTTTTTCGAAGAGTTCTTTGTTTTCAGCTAAAATTAGTGCATTGAAATAGTTTCGGGTTGAGATTTAGAAACGTACAAACGCTCAGGAATCTCCCCGAAAACACAAGGAAGTATTGAAATTATTATCATTATTATGTTTTGAATTATGTTTTTGTATTGCAAATCTAAATTGTATAATTTCCTATCGACATTCCCGTACCTACTCCCTTTCCTCTACGTCCCCTTGCCAAGGGACTCATACGGAGACCCGCACATAGAGGAATCAAGAAGAAGACGAAGAGGATCTCGCCTGCGACATTAGGAGCAACGAAGAAGGAAGGAAGACTCCTGTGCCAAAGTCCTACCGTACTCTTGACAGCACTATCGGAGAGACAGAGACCGATGGGGCTAACTTTCGGGAGCAACAAGGACAACAATGCCCTCGCTAGATCGTCTAAGGCCATCTAGCGATCTACACGGATGACCGGTCAATAACGAAAAATGGGGAGATAATATCCTAATTACCCCCTGAGAATAATAATTCCGGAATCCGCTATAACTCAAGGATGGCGCTATCGAGGCACGTGAAGAGGACACTTCCGAAATCTAGAGAGAGATTCTTGAGCGCTCGTCGTGTCGACATCATCGAAATTCTTGGGTCCGGAGAAATTTTTGGAAATCCTTTCGTTGGAGGAATCGGGGATATTCACTTTCGTGTGGAAGGACGTTCCTGCGGTGTGTGCAGTTCTTCTCCTGTATGAGAATTCTTGGCAAGTCTCCCCAGGTAACACCCTGACTAATTTCTGTATTTATTGAAAATCTTGGAAGTCCGTTACGGACTCAGAATCATTTTCCTACTGAAAAACTCCCGTCTACCTTATTTCCTTTCAAACTACCTTTCTTGAACCTTCCGTTAAAACATAATTGTTGATTATCAATTGTTAAATTGTTCTCTTTCATTTGTAATTCCGAGTGTTTTCGGTTAAATCGATTAGGATTAAGATTTTGAGAAAAATACGTTGTTCGATTACGATAGTTGATTCGTGACTTGTGAAATCTAGTGTATTCGGTGATCACGCTTTTGTAATTAACTGAAACTTTACTATTGTTCTCACCTCTCGATTTTCTTTGTGTTTCTTTCATATGATATTCGTGATAGCATAAAATTCGGTTTATTGTATTAGAAATTAACTCCCGCGAAATTTTGTGAATAAAATCAGAGAACATAGTAAGAAGTCGTTTGGACCTTTCTTATTTCATTTTTGTCCAAACAACGGATTCCCTCTGAGGGATCTCATTGCCCTTCCTGAGTTAGTTTGGGCCCCCTCAGAAGAATTCCGTGTCCGGAAACGGACTGGCGCCCAACCTTCCTTTTTTTGAATTAGATTCTTTCGTTTTGTTTCCTTTTTTTTTGTAACTTCCTCATACTTCTGAGTGTGGAAGTTTGTTGCCGGGACTGCCGGTAAAATTTGGTTTCTTTTTTTGGTAAATTTTCAGTGGCTACAATCAACGGTAGTCCCGCTACGATTTCTATAACAATTTTGAAGTATAAAAAACCAAATTCAACATATACTACCAATCCTATCTTGTAGGAAATTTAATTCCTAACAACTTTCCTTTCTATACTTTTTTGCGTAAGATCAATAACAACAGAGATATTTTGGAATAACTAAAAAGAAACGCTTTTTTTAAACTTATTTTGCAATAATAAAAGACAGAAGCCGAACTTTTTTTTAGATAAGACTTTCAGATTACTTTCAGGGCGCTATTAACTAACGATTTATGAAAAAAATTGCCGATGGGTTGAAGTGTACATTTTGGTGTTCTGGCAACC
Organism: Gasteruption jaculator; assembly: GCA_949825005.1. NCBI lineage: Eukaryota > Metazoa > Arthropoda > Insecta > Hymenoptera > Gasteruptiidae > Gasteruption > Gasteruption jaculator. The sequence continues at coordinate 1,795,530 of OX463769.1, read as the reverse complement.
GGACTATAATGACAATTCTTTTCTTTACCTTATGATAAAAAATTTGATCGCCTTTATTCATTCCCTTAGCGGGACCGAATGTACTTCAGCCTTTTTCAGCAAAGACAAAATACAATTTGCATTAAAATAACTAAAACGTCAATAGCTTCAACTTTGTTTTCAACTTTCAGAATTCCAAAAAGTTGATTTTTCTGTTCGTGGCGTGCTTAGCCAACAATTGAAAAAACTTGCTTTTTTCTTAAAAAATTCCCCTGGCGAAGAAAATGAATATTTCCGAAAAAATAAAGTAGGATATTATTGTTCGGGCTTCTTACAATGTATAAAAAACACAGCGATGGCCTGGAATTTTTCTGTGCATTTGCTTAAAGTTAAAATTTATTCTTAATTAACCTTTATGCAAAAACTGTTAGACGTACCAGAATCGGGTTGAGTTTATACTTCTTATAGTCAATGAGTTTAAGTCACTTTTCTATAAAATACCATTAAAACAGATAATGGTTAAGGTTCTAAAATCATTAGGTGGAAAAAAGCGGTTATTTTTCAATCGAGTTTTTCACTCTTTCGCCATTTGCAAGCAAAGTTTTCCAATCAAGCAAATCAGAACTTTTGCATATTATGGGAAATTTCATGGAGAAGAACTTCCTTCCAGTAACATTTTAACGAAAAACTGTTGGTTTCTGAGATATAGATAAAAATTTCAAGGCAAAATCACCATTTTTGCGAAATTTTTTCACATTTTTGTTTATAACTAAAGTTGCTCAAATCCGCTCGCCAGAGCATGAAGTACCTTTGATGTGGGTCCCATTCCGAGTCTAATTCTGATTTTTATTTGGCCCTACCTCTCTTATCCACTTTGGAGCCAAATTTCAGCTAATTCGTCTGGACTAGTTCTATTATTGAATCAAGCTGTTTTGTATTATTACTAGTCCAACTTTAACCCTTTGCGGACGCGTGTCGGATATATCCGCCCCAGCCATTTTACCGTTGCGGACGGAGTGTCGGATATATACGCCCGAATCTCACAGGCTCCCCAATACCTGCTGTCCACAGCGACGCTCGCCCGTCGAGCGGCTCCGTCCGCAAAGGGTTAAACCTAATATCCAATAATCAATCAAAAGGTACTATTTTTAGTGTAACCCAAGAACCACGGCGCAAATGTAACAGGTTTCTGTTCTCTTTGGCGTGCTTGTTTTACATGATTCAACGCCCCCCTCACTATTCGGGGTGTTTGTTTAATCAAAACTTCCGATAAAATATGATGTAAATGTTTCAGTAACATTTCATGAAATATGTTAGTAAAATTTTACAAAATCTTTCAATAACAGTCCTTGAAATATTCCCGCCCTCTTTTAGAAACATGTGAGTGTTTCTGAAATACTTCATAAAAGATCTTTGGAATATTTCAACCCTTGTCGATTGACATTTAAAAAACATTCCATGGCAAAACCACTGCGTTACATATTTTGGCAAGAAGTTAGTTAAATTTACATTCAATATTTTAACACAATTCTGCTTTAGTTCTTCTGAAAGTACGTTCATAAGAAAATTGCTATGCTACTAACTAATAATTCTAACAAGATATTAAAATCAAAGGTTAAATAAGTCATTAAGTTCTAATTATCATTTTGATTGAATTCAATTTAAAGTCAAAAGCAGTAAAGGTAAACCATATTTGAGTTTATGGATATTCAATTTATGAAATCTTTTCTGTGCATTTGGCAGATGTGTAAAAACTTTTTCCAAACATAAACCGATTTTTTATAATTAGCACTTACCGATAAAGGTAGTTGTAATACAGGGTGATAATCGTAGAATGGGAACTTTTCGACACGATACTCTGCGCATTCAAGAAGTTCGGAGATTGTCCCAGTTTTGCATAGTGATTGTGAGTTGTTCGCGAACGATTTCGCGCTACTCACGGACGTTTTTGAAAATTTTAATTAATCATACCTGACGCGTGCCACGTTCAATGTGCTAACAAAATTTATTTATTTTCAATCAAATGTTTCTCTAAAGAATGTACAATTGTTAATTGATTGAAAACTCATAATTTTTTACAATGTATGAAAACTTTCGACTTTTAATTGAATGTTATTGCCCTCTAGGTTTCTCATCCGAAGGGAATGGCGCCTGCAGTAGAAAACTCTAATAGAAGTAACTCTGCTGACAAATTTTTGAAGTCGACCACGCCTGGAAATATAAAATCGAAGAAGCCACTTGAGAATAAACTCAATGCGAAACTGAGCAAAGCTTCAAAAAGTCTATGGAGAAAAAATGAGATGTACACAAAGGAGAGTAAAAAGATATCGTGTAACGTTTGTTTCAAGAAGATGCCTTCGTTTAAAAAATTTAGACGACACATATCCTCGCATTCACGAAATTCTTGGAGACAGTTGTCCTACTCAACAACACGAGGCATAAAAAACTGTAAAAAAAAAAATTCGTATAAACAACGTCCTTTTCGTAAAGGCCAAGATTCTTATGATTTAAGAGGAGTTATATGTATTACTGGTTCTGTTCAAGTCTATCCATGAAATGCGAAAAATATTTTTGAAGCATAAGAAACCATCTTTTAAGGGAAAGGATGGACTTGTTTAACTTCGATTTCTTTTAAAATGATTCATCTCCCTTTATTTTGAGAGTTCCTTTTTTTTTGCTTTTTCTTAGTTCTTGTTTACATATATATTTATGAAATTTCTGAAACATCTATGTATAAGAGTCAAACATCAGATAAGTTCAGAAAGCTCTTAAGATTTATGAATATAAATACATTTATAATTTCCTACTTTGGATAAAATTAAGTTATCTTTCATTACTAGCCAAAAGTAATTATTTCACATTCTTAAAAATGTTTAGCGTTTTGCTTTAAGTTGGCATGTTATATTTGATCCAATGTGCCTTGTATCACTACTGATCTCGTATATTTTTCAAACTTATACATTTATAATTAAAGAAATTGATTTATTATTTGAATTTTGTTAAATTTACCTTCCCTTACTTAATATTATGGAATTAATATCACGGGTTTTCAAACATGGTTTGGGTTGTTTCCTTAGTCGTTATACTTGAATATTAAATAAATAAATTATTACCGATTAGTAGTAATTTACATCTGATTAAAATAGGTAAAATCCCCAGGAGGTAACTGATCGAGAATCTAAAATTAAATCATAGATAGTTTAAATATAAAATTACGTTTCTCGCAAGTTAACGGTAACGCATGTATAAGCATATAAGTGACGCATGTAGAAGTAAACCGTGACCGCGATAGCTCAGTTGGACAAGAGCTTCACTGCGTAGAAGTGAAGGTCCCTGGTTCAAATCCAGGTCGCGGGATATTTTTCCATGTATCACTTGTTGCTTAGAAAATGCGAGAAAGGGATATAATTAATTGCTTTGTCTTGGTATTATAAGATTTGCAATAAAAATTATTTAAATAGCTTTTTCTTGGTACTACAAGATTTGCTAATAAAAATAATTTCAGTTGATTTAGATGAAGTTTCCAATCTAAATCTTGGCCCAGACTATATTCCATCGGGATAGTCTCAACTAATTTACTTCAATGTAAATAATAAAAGTCGTGTAGCCAAAAGAAATAATAACATCCTAAAATTAGTAATCACGGGTATTGAAAACTGCCGATTATCCGGCTTGTGTAGCGGGCATAAACGAATGTGAAGCATAAATTATCCACCCTATTCGGTAAATCTTTCCGTTCCATGTATCAATACTCTTGGCGGATTTCACTACGGTGAGTATCCTTTTGGTTGAAGTCAACAAACGCCCACTCGTAGAATGGATCTAAACATCCTGCTAGAAAAATCACTTTTTCATTTCATATTTATATTTATTATTAGAACACCTTCACACACACCGGCACAAATGAACCGTTTATTTTGAAAGTGACCTAAGTCCATTTTTTTTATTTTGCAAAATGGTTTTTATGACATAACTTCAAGTGGCACATATTATTACAGGGAACAAAAAACTCACAAATGGACTTAGGCCACTTTTAAAATAAGTGGCTGAAATATCGATAGAGTGAGTAAATGATTTGATATAATACAATAGTGCTCTAATTAAAGTGCATTTTAAGGCGGGACAATATTTGGCCCGTGTCCTCCGGGACGCGAGAGGTTCGATATGCATTATGCATGCACTTTTGCATCAGCTTGCAAAATAAACAATGAAACCGCCGGTCATGGAAATGCCTGTGAAGAAAAATCCGTTCAGTCTGATCATGAGGCACAATCATAAACAAGTTGCGTTGAATCACTGATAACAGGCTGGGCCCATGCAGGGTTTTACAACTGGGCGATGACTGATCCATTCCGGGTAGCCAATCTCAACATTCATGGCACAAGATTTTTGGTTTGTTCATATCTCATTTATGATTACTTGTAGCGGCCACTGTTAAGTCCAGGAATCTTTCTGTGAGGATCTATAACAACTTAGCTTAAGTGGCGGATTTGTCTGAAGTATACGGAAATCGTGAGCGTTCATATTAGCGTATTGTATTGTAGGGAAGGACCCAGCTTGTCTTCCTACATCCCACGTTGTGAAAATTTTCCCGATCCCGCACCTTGACTTCCCCCATTGCGAGATTTATTCCATTTGCGAATCGAGAAACTTAAAAATTATTCCCGTCTCGGTACCAACTTTGGCGGGCCTCTAATCGCAGGATAAGGAAGAATTGCAGACGTCTCCGGCGAAAAGGATGGACCACCAGCGGAGATAAGGAAGGCTGAAATTAATTAGCGGTTCGAGCCAAGGATCAGGCGTTAGAGAGGTCAGCACTTCGTGGCCCACTAGCGCCTAAGATCTCCTGGAAGGGGAAACTAGGGCATGAAGATCCCGAAAATTTGCGTGGATTTCCAAAAATACCTGGGTTACAGTGCCGTGCCGTGTTGTGCTGAATCTTCTACCCGGATAAGAAAAGAAAAATAGAAAACAAAAAAACAATAAAATCCTACAAAATTTTCAGCCCCTTTTAAGAATTCGGGGGAAAGTGACAGTGCCGTGGAGAGGAGGCAGAGTCCCCGGGACAACGGCGTCATCGACGAACCCATCCGGCGACGCGAGGTTAGCGAGAAGGGTATTGACCCTCTCTTTTCTTTCCATTGTTTTTTCCTCTTTCTTACCTTTCGAATTTTCTTTAATTCTGCCCCCTTTTGTTCTTGTTCGAGTTCCGATTGCTTGTTTCTTTTTCCCTCTCTTAGAGAATATTTCATTTTTTTACCTTTTTTTGCTGTGACCCCTACGCTTTTGCCTTCTAACACGGTTTCTTAGTTTTTTTGTAGCGATTTATTTATTTTATTTTATTAGTTTTTTATGCTAAACTATTAAATTTTCTCTGTTCTCGCCCCCCCCCCCTCCAGTCGCAGATTGCGTATTTCATTTTTTTTTTGTTCGATTTTGAGGTTTTTACGATCTCGTTTTTTTCATTTCTGTAATAGATTTTTTTTCATGCTTATTTTTCTCTGAATAAATCGCACAATCGCGCCCTTGTAAAAAAAAGCTTGTTCATTAGTTGTGCTAGCAAACTATGGAACTCTCTACTAGTTACACTTCGAAACAAACCATTCTTTCCGGTGTTTAAAAAATATTTTACTGAGTTTATAATCTCTCCGAGGTATCAGAAATCAAGTTCGATAAACATCAAGAGACACGATAGCGTCTCGAGAGAAGTTCCCGTTAGGACATCCATGCCGTAGTTGGCCGCGTCCAGGGCCACCTGTCCTCCCAGAACTTTCACGTTCACATCGGCGCCGTAAGTCAGTAGTAATTTTACGATTCTTACAGGAGTTATCTTGGAGGCGATGTATAACGCTCCACTCCAGGAAGGGTATCACCAACCCCTCGAACTGCTTGGTAGCTAGGTTGGATAATCGCGTTATCCGGGTCAGAATGTCTATCTGAACGGTTTTCACCTCGAAGATGGCATCGCTGCCGCATCTGAGCATCTCATGGAAGGCCAATGTCTCGTTTGAGTATGATGTACAATTATTCATATTATTATTATGTAATCTGATCTTTACTATTTCATAATGCGGTAAAAATAAATTAAATTGTAAGATATTTATTGCTTATCGTTTTGGTTCGGGGCCCGACAAGTTCAATACCGGTTCTAATCAGTTAAACAGAAAAAATTCTTTCCGTATTGTAACTAGTTCGCATTGACATAATGGAAAAAACGAGCTTGTCTACTGTTATCGGATTTCACAACTTTTATAGAGAGATCCCTTTTCATCAGTGGCGTAGCTAGGTAACCAAGGGCCCTGGGGCAAATTAAAAAATGGGACTCCACTGCTATGTAAACTGATTAGGTTTTATCAAATAAAAATATTAAATATACAAATACTTTAAAAATGCTAAGCTACTTAAGCTCTTTTTTGTGCACTGCAGGGCAGGTAATAAAAATATTAAACAGGAACAACATAAATTACAATTAATACTTGGTGTAGGTGTAACGCGTGGTTCGAACGAGCGGGTCGAGCGCGGAAACGAGAGTGCCCAACGGCGGGACTCAGCGTCCCAAGTAGGCCCGCGAAGATGCTGATATCAGCGATAAGGGCCTCTTGCGACGCTAAGCAGATCCGTCTCGTTGACGATCAACGTGACGGGATACTCAGATGGTCAGGAAGTATCGAGTATTCGATACTTCCGTCGCGGACGTGACATAGGTTTGGCTAATAAAACGAAATAGAGAAGATTCAAGGATTTATTATATAAAGGTCGGGCCTACCAACTGACTAAATAACAATTATATTTACAATTTTTTCCTAGCTTTAGTTTTCGCAAAAGTATCAATGACTTCGTTTAAATCCAGGCTTGATGCGGTTTTGTTTTCAATTGCTATTAGCGATAAATGTTGCAGTCGAGTTTGGCCCATATTATTTCTTAAATAATTTTTTATTATTTTTAATTTGCTAAATGACCTTTCAGCTGCTGCAGAAGTGACAGGAATTGTAAAGAATAATAACATTGCTGTAAATACTTCCTTTAGGTCGCATTCTAGCACTCCATATTTGCTCATTATTTCCTTACATAATTGGTGAACAGTCCATGCTTGAGTTAGTTGAGGTAAAACTAGGTGGTAAATATTAATAAATTGAAGTGAAAAACTAGGGCCTATTATATCTGAATATTTTCTTTGGAATTCGTCACACTTTTGTAATAAAGTTGCTTCATCAACATGTAATAAAAATGTTGGTATTAGAAAATCGAATATATGACAGACTGCACTCATACCAATAAAACATGTATCTAATTGAGATATTACTGTGTCTAGTACATTATTGAAAATCTCAATTTTTAATATTTTTTCTCGGTTTGGAAATCGGTGATCAGCAGCTAATTCATCAAAATGTTTTGTAACTTTTCTTTGCCTTTTTTCTTGAAAATGGGTATCAATACCATATTTTCTTGCAGTTTCACTGGCTTTGCACTTGAATAATTCGAAATCATTTCCATAAATTTGCAACTTTGCTTTGGTCTCTGCTAAAACTTTACTCGCCTCGCTCAAATTGATGTCGCATTTTTGTAAAGTTTTGGATGCATAATTGATGTCGTTCAATACACTGTGCATGAATTCGCAAAGCAACACGAACTCGAAATTTAGCATTTTTGTTTTAATACTCTCTGCTTCACTACGCTCATCTTTATTAGGACTCTTTAGAACTATTTCTGATAATGCTTTGATAATATCAAAATAACGAAGTTTTATTGCAGATATCGTATTGACCCTACTGGATCATCTAGTCGGATTTAGTTTTTTTAGAGTGGTGTCCGATTCGCCAGTGAATTTTGACAGTAGATCCCAACGTTTGATGCTGTTTCCGAAAAAGTTATACAAATCTTGCAACGTTGCGAAAAAAATCTGTATTTCCACACAACTGCTAACGGCATCATTTATCACCAAATTTAAATTATGAGTGGCACAATGTACGTACTCTGCGTTAGGCTGGATATCCTTAATATGTTTTTGTACACCATTATACACACCACTCATCACACTGGCTCCATCATAGCCTTGCCCCACACATTTTTTTAAATCAATATTTATGTCGATAAATAATGTTGTCACTTGGTTGACTAAATCTACTGCGCCATGTTTGATGGCTGCATAAAAGCCTAGAAACACTTCTTTTACTTCTATATCAATTGGCTGTCCATTTTCCGATCTGGTTATTACTGCATACCTCACAACAATGCTTAGTTGATCTACCTTCGATATGTCCTGTGACGTATCCATTATGATGGCAAAAAACGGTGACGCTCTAATTTGTTCTAGTAGATGGGTTTCGAGTTTGGTCCCCAAGCTCTCAATCATTTCATTTTGAATTGTTGCACTCCGATATCTTGTAGATCCTAAAAACATAAAAAAACACAATTTCAAAAAAGTCCTGATATTAAACAGTTAATAATTATAAACAAAATAAAACGATAAAAAAACTTAGAAATAATTATTATTACCTTTGGGCATATCCAAAACTTGCCGCAAAATGTGATCATATCGGGCGACAAGCTCTACAAAGGACAGAAAATTTCCGTGGTATCCTTCCTGACTTAAGTCTTCTTGATGTCCTCTCAAAGCCAAAAGAACTCTTTGCTAGGGTAAGTATGATATCGAATAACCTTTGAAGAACCATTTTCCAAAATGATGCTTCTTTGCGAATTTCATTTTCAAGTTCCTTGTCGATAGTATTAGTATCGTTTTTTTTTCCAAAATTCATACACAGCACATGCTTCCGAATGGCCACTCGAACAACTGTGTTGTTTAATTCTGTCTGATAAATGCTTCCAATCTCGAATTCCCGTACACCAAACATTATTCCTTTGGGAAACAAATAACCAGCAGGTTTGACAATAGGCAGCGTCTAGTATTTTGGAATAACACAACCAAAAACGATTAACTGGCCCATATTTAGAACACGAAACGTAGTACGATTTTGAAAAACACCTATTGTTCTGGTTGATGTCTGTTGGAAAAGGTCCTGAAGGCTGTAAAGGCCCCATATCAAGAATTTGACGTTTCTCGTTATCACTTAATATTTTGTTCGTGAAGTTTCCCAAGTCATAAGAAGATTTGTCGTACACATTTTCGAAAAATGCAGAGGTCTGTGGTTCCTTCAAACCCTCCGCTCTTATGTGTGTCATGCAAACATCATCCACGTTCACATGATCGGCGGCGGAGGTATCTCCAACTGCAAGAATTGTCGAATCTTCTTCAGTAGGCTTCTCAACCAACACTGCAGTTACCACATTAATTGAGTCACTATCAATAGAAATATTTTGGCCAGATGTACTTGCAGAAGGCTGACTAAAAACCTTGTCAATTTTGGGCAATTTTTGTTTACTATCTTCTCTTTCTTGGCGTTGTTTGCGTTTAAATGCACCACTGGGTTTCTTCTTTTTATCCATAATTTTAGTTTTCTAATTTATTTAAGGGGGGAAATACATGTAGCAACTTCAAAAAATCTAATTTTTGTTTTCTTCATAAAATGTTAGTTACACATCTCAAGAATAAGGTGGTAAAGTTTTAAACTGAAATTCGGTGTGTCCCTGGAATCGCTAATTAGCCGGTAAGTTAGTAAAGTGATTGAGTTTTCGTTGCTCGGAACTTTAAAAACGTTTTGCGGAAAACTACATTCTTTAAGATTGTGGGAAACATAACTTTAAAACAAATCCACCGATCGTGCTAAAATTGTACACACAACTCAATAATAATATTACCTTGAACTTATACCTACTTGTTTATGAAAGTCGCTTTTCGAAACTGATTTTTTTATTGCCAAAAAGAAAAAAAATTTAACGTAAAATTGCAGTTTTTTTTCTGAAGTATTCCACTTTCGTAATTTTCTGTTTTTTAAATGTTTCTTAGGTATAAGTTCAGCATCTGGATGTTAAAATACTAAAAGTTTTTGATTCATATTTTTAAGATGAATATTAAAGTCGTTGGGACTCCCACAAACGGGTAACTGCCGCCACAACCTTCCTGAAAGATCACGACAGAACATCGCCATTTGACAATATTCCTTAATGGAAAAATTTATTTAAACAGTTTAATTATGTAGTAAGGTGTACCTAAAGTTTCAAAAATTTAAAACGTTTTGTTCCTTAAGAAAAAAAATGATAAAAATTGACTATTTTCTCACCGTCTATATGTATTGCCCCCCTTAAACAATACAATATTAGATTGTGCTCGAGTAGGTAGGTACTCACTGTTCACTGACGACGTTAAAAGTAAAATAAAAGGAAAGAGAAACACAATGATACGCTACAAGTGTCGTTGGGGAATCCCCGGAAAAAAAATGATCACCGTTAGTGTTACCACATTTAACGGTGGAGACCATGAACGATCTCCTGCCCGCGGACCTCAATTAATGTACCTACTGCAGGTGACTTGTATTTTTTCACGATATTTCGCGTTATACAATGAACTGTAGCCGAAATCTATAGATTTGACATGATTTATTGACTTAACGGACATCAATATGAGTGGTAAAATCAAATAAAATTGAACCACTATATTGACCAGTACAAAAAAGTTTATTGACATTAGCTTACTTACTCCTGATACAGCATTAATTTTTTAACCGTTCTCGAAAAAAAAATCTTAACTCGAATTCACAATAAAACGCACATCGATGAATAATAAAACGCACATATCACTATCCGTCAAATTGACAACACTGCCAACCTACAGAAAGAATTTAGGGGAATTCCCTAGGCATAACTTTTGAATTTCTCTCAACTGAGTTGTCATGATTAAAGTGGGGTTGCAACCTGTCATATTTATTTTGAAAATGGGAAAAATTTCCAAAAGTTCAGTTCGATCGAGATTTCTGGTAAGGATTCGAGGGCCCCCTGAGCTTGAGGGTCCCGGGGCACTGCCCCGCCTAGCCCCTAGGTAGCTACGCCACTGAAAGCATCTTCGATGTAATCATCTTCTGATTCTGACGTGCTAAGTACATTTTTCCGACGAATACATTACATTACAATACAGAATACATTTATAATAAGAACGATTGGAATTTAAATTTTTGGAAATGAAGACGATTAAGGATATTATATTAACCAAGGAATACAACCTATATAGATAACGAGGACATTACGGACAAAACTGCAACGAGAACTGAGGACACAGTATCAAGAGACACGGTAGTGTCTCGAGACAAGTTCATGTATGAATTGGGAGCGAGCGCTAACGTGTATCTTTTCTCGACCGAACTAGGTGGTGGCACATGAAAAATAGACGAAGCACGTTGTGTATATACACAGCTTTAACCTACGTACACACTCAAACGAATTCTGTCCACGACATTGGTATGAGTCCTCTGTATACTGTAACTTGGAGATTTTCTCCCGTTACTTCAGTAATTATTTTTGTTCATAATTTTACAATTTTTCAATTTCAGCACACAATTATTTTAAAAATCCGGGGTTCAGAAATGAGAGTTAGATATGCTCAGGAATCTCCCCGAGAACACAAGGAACATCTGAAAATTTAGATTATTGTAATCATACGTTATAATTTCATTAGCGTTGTATTTTTGAGATCCTATCGAAACTGTCACCTTACTCCCTTACTATTCCCTTTCCTCTAGGCCCCTTGCCAAGGAACTCGCGCGAAGATCCACACAAAAAGGAACAGCAAAGTAGACAAGGAAGACCGCAACCGACATCGCCACTGGAAAGAAAGAAAGGAGAGAGTCTACCGCCGAAGTATGGTGATAGCTCCTATTGGCAGATCTCCCGTGCAAGAAAGGAACGGCGCTAGAAGGACTCCCGTGCTAAATGAAGACAGCACTAGCGGTTCTTGACCCAGTGTGGCCCTCTGTCGTTTTCATAGAAGATCTATAATGATAACGGGTCGATAAAACTAGGTTACCGAGCCAAATTACCAGCGCTACTGGAGAAATTAATTCCCGAATCAGTCAACGCCAGGAGGGCGCTATCGCACAGGAAGAAGGACGCCATAGCCGGGAACCGGCAGAGCTATTATCGTGTGTGAACCAGTTTGGGCAGCAGTCAAATTTCGAGTTCAAAAAGGGATCAAAATCAAGGCGAGTGACGTGCCTGCGGTGAGTGCGGTCTGTTCTTGGTACTGCGATTGATTGGCAAGTCCCTTGTACTTAATCCTTGCGTAATTTTGAAATACTCCCGTTCCTACCTCTATTCCGGTTTACGAGTGTCCGTTACGGATTTCGCATTCCGCAACTTTATTCGATAGCCTACCCTAAAGGTCATCATCTGACCTATAAATCCGGCTATCCTATCGCGCCTATCTTTAATGTTAACTTAATTACTAGAGTATTACGAGTGCAAATTATACGACTTTGTAAGTCCGAATGTTCCCGGTTTTCGCGTCAGAAAAAGAGTGCCATCGAGAGCACTAGTAATAACTGATACTCTGTTCATTATTAGTGAATCTTACCTTAACGGCTACTTTACCGTGTAATATTTCTACTAGATATTTTTTTGAATTATTGAAATTCAATCAAAGCTAATTATTCCCGAATTTTTGAATGTAGTTTTTTTTGTCTGTTATTATTGAGTAGTCTTAATAAATTAATTTAATAAGATTATAGTCGTTTGAGCATCCTTTATTTTCAGCTTGAACAACGGACTCCTTCTGAGTGGGTTTCATCGCCATTCCTGTGTTAGCCCGGGCCTCCTCAGAGGAATTCCGCGTCCGAAATTCGGACTGGCGCCCAACCTTCCGTTCCACATTCCCTATCCTTTGGTTATAAGAATTTTCTTTCAGAATATTGCTTTTTGTTTTTCTTGAATTCTCTGAGTGAGGCATTTGTTTCGCGACTTTAGTAAATTATTCGATTATCTTGTGGCAAAAAGGCAGTCGCTCTACAATACATACACGACAGATACACTCAAAAGAATTCCTTCCGCATCAGTGATCTGTGTTTGGTTTTCCCGAATATCCAAAAGACGAAAATTTACCTTACTGACGCACGTTATGTAATGTTTTATCAAGAGACACAATAGTGTCTCGAGACAAGTTCATGTATGAATTGGGCGAGAGCGCTACCGTGTATCTTTTCTCGACCGAACTAGGTGCGGGCACATGAAAAATAGTCGACACACGCTGTGTATATACACAGCTTCAACCTCCATACATTCAAACGCAAAATGTCCCCTAAGTTGTATGAGTTTCTCTGTATATATACACAGCTTCAACCTTCATACATTCAAACGAAAAAACTTCTCTGATTAGTATGAGTATCTCTGTATATATACACAGCTTCAAACTTCATACATTCAAACGAAAAAATTTCTCTGATTAGTATGAGTTTCTCTGTATACATACACGGCTGGGATGCCTCCATACACTCACCCGAATTTACCACTGCGTGTCATGGAGATATGAATTGTGTTTTGTTTTCACGAATATCCAAAAGACGAAAAATTTACTTTACCGACGCACGTTATGTATTGTTTTATATTATCTCGAGATATAAAGCCGATAATAATAATAATATTTGCAAAAAGGAGACAAATCCCCCTAAAAAACACCTCTGATGCAAAAAGTCGAGACAAGTTCATGTATGAAAAGGGATCTCTCTACAAAAGTTGTGAAATCCAACAACATTAGACAAGCTCGTTTTTTCCATTATGCCAATATGAAGTAATTACAAAATGGAAAGAATTTTTTCTGCTTACGTGATTAGAACCGGTATTGAACTTGTCGGGCCCCGAACCTAAACGATAAGCAATAAATATCTTACAATTTAATTTATTTTTACCACATTATAAATTAGTAAAGATCAGAGTACATAATAATGATATGAATAATTCTACATCATATTCAAACATCTAAATTGTTCGGGGCCCAACAAGTTCAATACCGGTTCTAATCACGTAAACAGAAAAAATTCTTTCCATTTTGTAATTACTTCATATTGACATAATGGAAAAAACGAGCTTGTCTAATGTTGTTGGATTTCACAACTTTTGTAGAGAGATCCCTTTTTGTACATGAACTTGTCTCGACTTTTTGCACCAGAGGTGTTTTTTAGGGTTAACATTATCTCGAGATATAAAGCCAATAATAATAATAATACGAAGAAAATAAATAAAATAAGAATAATAACTCATCGGCTGTATGATCTGTTTTGTTATCCCGAAAATCTAAAAGACGATAAATGTACCTTACCGACGCACATTATGCATTGTTTTATATTATCTCGAGATATAAAGCCGATAATAATAATAATATTTGCAAAAAGGAGACAGATCCCCCTAAATAACACCTCTTGTGCAAAAAAATCGAGACAAGTTCATGTATGAAAAGGGATCTCTGTGATTAGAACCGATATTGAACTTGTTGGGCCCCGAACAATTCAGATGTTTGAGTATGATGTATAATTATTCATATTATTATTGTTTAATCTGATCTTTACTAATTCATAATGCGGTAAAAATAAATTAAATTGTAAGATATTTATTGCTGATTGTTTGGGGCCGACAAGTTCAATACCGGTTCTAATCAGGTAAACAGAAAAAATTCTTTTCATTTTGTAATTACTTCGTATTGACATAATGGAAAAAACGAGCTTGTCTAATGTTATCGGATTTCACAACTTTATTTAGCTGAAGATTTTCGAAATGTTTTTGTACAGAGATCCCTTTTCATACATGAATTTTGTCTCGACTTTTTTGCACTAGATATGACGTATCACTACCAATTCTATACTCCTACATCACAATTTTTGTAAATGTCGCCACTCTACTAACTATCCCTACTACTAATCAGATATTTTGTTACAGAGAATATTTATTTACAAATATAAAAAAAACTGAGTTATTAAGACGAGAAGAGACAAAAGGCAACCACACAAAATGGAACGAACAAAGAATAACTGCATCGAGCCACAGCTACATCCATGATACTGCTAAAAAGAAAATCCTAAGACGAGCTACGATCGACAACAAAGACCAACCGCATTAGACCACAGCTACATCCGACATTGATAACTACAACTGCATCCGACCACCCTAGGACCGACACAACGAAGAATTAGATTAAGGGGGGGGTATGGTTTTGAAGGCAGAAAAAAACAGGTTTTTACAGATTTTTTTTTGGGCGTACGGTGAAAGTACATTTATTTCTGATTGTTGTACATTAAAGAGTAGTAATTGAACTATATTCTGTGAAATATTGGTTCAAAAATATTGAAAATTGACCGAATGGCAGCAATTCTTCGCAGGCGCCTCAGAAGAAATACATTTTGCGGTGCACATCATATCTCAGCACTGGATCATCTGAAATGAAATAACCAAAGTTTTTTCCTTAATTTTTATGTCCCTCTAGGTATCGCTGCCGAGTTTTTCCATTTTTTTTAATTTTTGAACTTTTTACAAGACTTGAAAGTGAAAATACCGATTTTTGGCCTAAATTCATGACTATTGTTGTTAATAATAAGAAAAATAAAATCAAAGACGAAAAAATCTCGCCAGGGTTACCTCATAAATTATGTAAGGAAATACTGTAAAAAATTTGAGAACGATCGGTTGAATAGATTTTCAGATACAGTGTGCACCGACTCAAAAAACATCGACTTGAGAAAAACGCGTTTAAAGTTTTTCGTAGCGAAAAGACCCTGATAAAACTTAGTAAGCTATTTATTTTTTATTTTACTCACATAGAATCATCAATGCCGGGACCATAGAGTATAGAACTTTCGTCAAGAATGTCCAAAGCATCTTTTTTATCAAGTCTGCGGCGAATTCTATCATTTTTAGCGGTTTCAGCTGCTCGCTCATCTGCTCTGTTCATTCGAATATCGTTGGTTCGAAGCGCCCATCCATGACAACTTGGACCAGTACTTATTCGCATCTCTTCTAGGAAGGTTAAATAAGCTTTACAGCCTTCATTGAAGACACAAGCAGCCACTGAAGATGCAAATTCGACGATAATTGCTGAACCACTCTCAACTTTCGGCGCAATCTTCCAAATAAGCTGGTTCAAACTCTCATTATTATTTTGTGTGAATCCGCCAATACATCGCTCTAGGAGAGCATCTTTGCTTAAATCTTCATAAATTGGCTTGATTCCTTGTAAAACATCAGTTGGTAGAGCAGAATATGTGTGTTTGAAATTATTCAGCTTGTTTGAAGCTGCAGCTTTCTGCCATTCACACCATGAGTCTTCTCCGCTAGGGCAGTTTTCGTGTTGTGGTTTTGCATCGGTTGAGGCATAATGATAGTAAGTAGCCCAAATGGCTTTCTTCATTTCTTCTACAGAATTAGAATTGAAACGAATTGCACGACCATAGTACTGGGTGAGCTTATCAATCATTTTTGCAGTCAGTTTCCCTTTACCTGAGAGAGTTTTTTTTTAAATTTTTTTTCCAGTTTTGGTTTCACTATCAGTCATAGTTTTTTTGACTAAATCACGCAAACGAGTTCCCATCCTTTTTTGGACGTGTCCAACACATTCTTTTTTATTGACTAGAAAATTTTCACCATAAGGTTCAGCATTGATAACACCACTATATGTTTTCGAGTCACCATCTCCAATATAGTTGCGAATCTTCACGTTATTCTCTTGCGATCTTTTGAACATTGTGACAATTGCGTCGACTTCCATGTTACCGGATGCTCCTTTGTGATTTGCAGAACATTGATCTTCATTTATATGGTTCTCTTGCCATTCTTCGAACTCTGCAGAATCAAGCTTATTCTTCCAAGTAACACACATGTGACAGTATGAACTTTTTACGAGAACATCGACGACTTTTCCGGTGTAATATCCAATCAAGGAAGCCACGCCATATAAAGAAGAAAATCCACGCTTTTTCCAAGTTCCATCGCCTGATACGGTTAATTCTGATGAAGATTCAATATTTTTTTCTCTACACATAGCTGCTTTTTCTTCCTCTATCGCAGAAACAAAAAATCTTTTTGCGGCATTCGTCACACTGGAGCACATTTTCTTCAAGTAATTCTGGTATACCGATTTTGCTACGAAATTACTGGATAAATCCATCAGTCCGCAGAATTTGTCACAACCAGCTAATCCCAAGCCTAAAACTCGCATCACGAAAGCAAATCGGTAGTTCACTTCATACATATGATCATCTACTCGTTCACTAGACGGAACGTAACGAGGTTCTTTGCATTTTCCACATTTTATTTTTATCTTGAAACCAAGACCTATTTTGCCACAACACTGAAATGATACTGTACTATCACAAACTGCACACTTCACTAACGTAGAAATTGTTGAAAAAACTAACAGAAAATCAATGATTCTGAAATGCTTATTTGTATCTTCAGCAACTTCTTGGCTAAAACTTAGTCTGATTTTTTTCGTTGACGTACTCCTTGTCTCAATATCGTCATCGTTTCTTCGTTTATGCGGAGGAACTATTTTTTTACCTCGATACAACTTTTTACCACTCTCCTTTCTACACTCTCTGGAAACTTTTCTCGGCATTTTGCGAACAACAAAAATATCACAACGAAATAGAGTAAGAAAATACAACACGACTGTTACACTCCGCGTCTGCTTCGAAAATGAAGCAACACCAGGTACCGGGGTACCGTTACAACGACCCTGTCTAAGACCTTTCTGGAAACTGCTTAGGGACAATAACAAAAGAAGATTGGACAATAACAAAAGAAGATTGGAGAATAACAAAAGAAGATTGGACAATAACAAAAGAAGATAACAAAAGAGATTGAGAAACAACTGCCTTCCCGCTGAGCGGTTACAGCTCAGGTAGTCGTTCGAGACACGTCTACTTCCAAAGCTATATCTTTGTGAGTTTTGCTCCGATTGACTTCCTATTAACAGACAACATTCTTGAAATACTATACTTTCATAATATGCAATAAAAAAAATCACTTTTTTTGAACCCTCAAAACCATACCCCCCCCTTAACACAAATTAGGTGTTAATCGATTTGCCAAGCGTGGCACGTTGTCGTGGTTGTGAAATTCAGTGTTCAAAAGTGATATTTATTGTGTTTTCGTTACATATATGAACTGTCAAGCTCCGTGAACTGTCATCTTCTCAGAAATCGAATTGCGTAAGTAAATAAATTATAAAATATTTGTGTGCATATGAAAAATATTATATTCAGGACAGATAATTATATATTTGATGATTATCGGTCATTAACTCGAAAGAATCTGATAAGTAGTAACGATATATTGGCCAAAAAACAATTTGACAATTTTTTAACGTTGGCGGGTGTTTTGCTGGCGGGGGATGGGCGTATATCTAGTTCCATAAACCTGTCGGAAACCGCCTTAAGAGGTTCTGTTATTTTATATTCTTCTATTTTTTCCCTTCCATTCTATACTATCCCAAAATCGAGGCATTCTCTTCTTAGGGAGCCCCCTTGAGTTGCATTCTATTTCTCATACTGAGGGATTCCCTTTTAGGGAATCATCAATTTCACTTTTATTCTATTTCTTATACTGAGAGGTTCCCTTTTGTGGGGAATCGTCATTTCCAATTGTTCTATTTCCTATACTGTGTACCGGTGGTATTATGAACATACCCCGATATGTTGTTGTTTTCTATTTGTTTCGTTGTTACAAGGGTTGCCCCGGAAATGGGGTTGTTGATTAAACAAAAAAGGAGAATGTATAGAAAAACGAAAACCTTCAAGAAGACAAGACCTTTTTCAATAAAGTTAAAAAACTAATAATAAACTTATATAGTTAATTATTATCTCTGAACCGTTTCATTTGGCGACCGTGACAGGACGTTTTTTTAAAAACGTCAGAGAACCAATTTTTAAGTTCGAGTAATTTTTATATTATTAAAAGTACAAAATGAGCTTAGTCCGAACCCCTATGAAAAAAAGAGGACCCGGAAGACCTCGAAAGCAAAAAATTACCCCACTCGTACCGATTTCTTCTATCATGGAGATAGATAACGACGAAACGGCTCCTGGAGTTTTAGGCCAAAATCTTTTAATGACTCCTGGAAGGAACATTTTACAAGGAATCTCACGTCAAGAATCTGGTTCACGAATGGATACTCCACCTGGAGGCCCAGCTGGAAATGTAGTCGCCTTGGAGGAAAATGATCCTGCAGAAAACTTCAGTTTGTTGGATCTGAACCCCGTTAATTTGTCGGATAGAAATCTTTTGGGAAGACCTATCTTGGGAAACACCGGAAATGCTGTAATCGATCAGGAGACAAATACATCCATCCCTGGAGTACGGTTAAGAGGAAACCCTGAACGGACCAGAACGGAATCTTTTCGAAATCATAGGATTGGACAAGTACCTCGCATCGAGCATTCTGAATTCCATCGAGACCAAGAACAAGGGGATCACAATGCAACTGTTACTGCTTGTTTGGAAAAATTAACCGAACTGATGCAACACGTCGGAACGAGATCATCCAGATCTTCTACGGGAGACTCTACTTATAAACCTATAGACTTTGCTAAAATGTCCAAGTACTTTAAGGATAAAGACTTATTCCCTACCTATTCTGGAACAAAAGGTAAATTACATCCTTGTAAATTTTTGGAATATTTTGAAAATGACGATTATTGGAAATCCTTAGATGATAGTTTCAAACTAAGAATTATATGCTCAAAATTAGTTGACCTTGCAGATCTTTGGGCAAGTACTTTAAACTTTCAAAATTACTATTCTTTTAAAACATCGTTCCTCAAATATTTTTGGATTCAGAGATAATAATTAACTATATAAGTTTATTATTAGTTTTTTAACTTTATTGAAAAAGGTCTTGTCTTCTTGAAGGTTTTCGTTTTTCTATACATTCTCCTTTTTTGTTTAATCAACAACCCCATTTCCGGGGCAACCCTTGTAACAACGAAACAAATAGAAAACAACAACATATCGGGGTATGTTCATAATACCACCGGTACAACTGAGGGATTCCCTTTTTGGGGAATCGTCAGTTCCAATTGTTCTATTTTCCATACTGAGGGATTCATTTTTAGGGAATCATCAGTTCCACTCAATTCCATTTCTTCGCTGAGAGAATTCCCTTAGAGAATTTTATGATCCTCTTTGGAGAATCATCAGCTCCAATTCCATTTCCTCCCTGAAAGAATTCCCTTAGAGAATTTTCTGATCCTCTTTGGAGAATCATCAGCTCCAATTCCATTTCCTCGCTGAAAGAATTCCCTTAGGGAATTTTCTGATCCTATTTGGAGAATCATCAGCTCCAATTCCATTTCCTCGCTGAAAGAATTCCCTTTGAAAATCTTTAGATTTTCTTTGGAGAATCATCAGCTCCAATTCCATTTCCTCACTGAGAGAATTCCCTCGAGAAATCTTCGGGTTTCTCTTGGAGAATCATCAGTTTCTAATTCTATTTCTTCGCTGAGAGAATTCTCCTGGAAAATCGTCAGTCCCATTTCCAAAATTCAAGATCTCTCAAGAAATCCTCAAATTTCTTCTTCTACCCTCTTTTCCATAAATTATAGGTTTCGATTTTGTTTGTTCCGACAAATTCTTATCTCTGAATCGGTTTCCCACACCGATTCAAAAGTGGAAAGCAAGTCTTGAGTTGCTCTTGAATTACTATTCAAAACCCCAACTCTAGGCGTAACAATTGCAACGCCATCTTCGGCGACACGTCATCGCAGACCAAGTCGGATATCAGGAGAGGAACGAATGGTAAAATTTGAAATATCTTTGCTAAATTTTAATTAAGATTATATAATAAAATTTAATAATTATATTTCTTTTCAGATATCGCCGCGGAGACTGGAAGGAAAGGGGTAGGGGGCTGTGGCCGTGGTCACAATTGGTTTGTGATGGGGGTTTTACGAACCCCATCCACAAGTAAAGAATAAATAACGCAGCGTCCTACCGGTAGAATCGTCGAACGCGGGAATCGGGGAATCAGAATCCCGGGTGACCGGTAAGGCACCTCCGTATCCCCTGGGCAACCGCACATAACCTCTACCCTGTCACTTCTGCCGCTCGTTCTTTTTCCATGAGTCCACCGAGGTATCGATCGGGAATCGACCGCAGAGCAACGGGGGAATTGAAGCCGGGAATACGAGCGGCCATATTGCGGCGCGGCAACCGGGAGCCATTCGAAGTTCCGGCTGTCACTCCGAGGAAGATACCCTCCTAGCACCCTTAAGGACGGGGGAAAACCACCGGCCCGATCCCGGCTCCCACCGGAGGAAGGAGTAACCCCGGACCCGGGCTTTCCGAAAGAGACGACGCCCGGGAATACGTCAGCCGGGAGAAACCGGATTCAAACCGTCCCGCGCCGGCTAGGGAACTACGATTAGTTCGGAGGGCAGCACCGGACGGACCGGCGAGGCTCCAGCTCTGCGATCCACGGTCGATCTTCCCCCTCTCCGAGGAGAACCGCAGAGCGAGTCATTCTCGCGTTCCACGCCGTACCCTTCGGACGTTTCGCCATTTTTTGAGGATTTTTGGGAGAGGAATCGCGCCGTAGAGAACGAGCAGAGTTCGGAAGGTTAGAAAGGTTCGTGAGCGAGGCTTCAGGCTTCTCGCTGTCTTTCTTTTTGTGTTATATTAGATTCTTTCGTTTCATTCTTTGCCCGGCGTGTGGCCGGCAGAGTTCCGGGGGAGACAGGGCGCGTCTCCTGCCCCCTTTCGTTCCTTTTTCTTTTGTTATTTGTTCCGGTTCCGGGTGTCTGGGCTGGAAAGCGGTTGCCCCGGGGAACTTCCTGGCGACCCCGGGAGTTCCTCCTAGTTTAGTGTGAGTGAGAGAGAGAGAGAGAGAGAGAGAGTGTGTGTGAGTACGACAGAGAGGCGAAGAGCCGGTTGTGTGCCGGCCGCCATTTTGTGTAACGTCGGGTGAAATTCGCTCGCCGGAATTTCTCCCGGATCGGAATTAGTATTAAGATTTAACGATTGTACTATTAATATTTTCTATTCTTTTTTTGATGTTATTTCTTTTTGGGGTATTCGGCCGGGAATAAAAATCCGGTTTTGTGATATTATAGTAGATTCCGGGAGTTTTTATTCATTCTTCCGGTCCCCAACTTGTATTTTCCGTAGTTTTTCAGCACCCAGCACGGCCAGGTCGACCCTGGCTGGCGCCCAACGGAAGATCAGACGTGCACATGGTGGAGGTAACCCGACTCTCCCAAATACCACGTCACAGGTTATATTGAACCGAAGGTCCAGTACAACTTCTATCACAAATAACTTAATAGATCAGGTTGTTCATTTATTTGATGTTTTATTTCTTTATACTGTGGCGTGACAGTCGCCCCTCCAGGTGGGAGATTTTAAATTTCTTTTTATTCATTATTGTTTTCTATTATGATGTTTTTTTTATGGCAATGGGGTAGTCCAGGAATCTCCCTGAGAGGAGGGGGACCCTCACACCCCATATTGCGAGGCTTTACGCCATTTTACGATATTTTCTTTCTATTTTTTTTTTTGAGACCTAAATTATGAACTGCAGATTTTTTTTCTTCTTTCTTTTTCTTATTTGCGATGTGATGATTTTTTTTTCTATTTCCAAAAATTTGTTGTGCGTTTAGCTTAATCCTTGCGTTTTTTTTTGGATTGATATTTTTCTTTTTGCGTAAGAATTATGCGGAATACCGTGCCCATTCTTTAGCTTCTGTATGCGTAGGAAAAGGGGAGCACAATCTATCCCCATAACGCCCCCCCCCCCCCCCCACCCCACTTAATTCCAAAATCTGAATTCCCCTTTTCAAATAGAACCGTCAATCCTTGTCGCGAAACCCTCAGTATCGCCCTTTTTCCGGTCCCAAGTTTAGAGTTCCTGGAGGGGGAAAGTAGAGCAAGGATTCGCAAGACAGCGACACCCTTCAGAGATTTCTGGACAGCCGCTAGATACGCCGCTCAATAGAAGTACCGGAAGCCCATTAAATTTTTGACGCGATCGGTAGAAGTTTTGCTGACTACGCTCGAAGTGTAGTGCCAATTTTGGTGGGGCCGTTTTTGGTGGAGCTATCCTTTTGGTTTTTGTGCCACTGGGAAGTCGGTGTCCCCCCACGGAGAAGGCGACCTGCCCGGCCTGGACCCCTAGCCAACGTTGAGGAGACCGTCCCGGTGCCGTCGAGGAGACCCGGTATATTCCTTTCTTTGTTGGTTCCTCTCCTTTTTTTGTGGTTTTTGCTAGTCTGCGATATTTATACACTTTTGCGCAGTACTAGATTCCCCATTTCATTTTATTAGCCCCCAATTATTACCCCTAGGTTGTGCCCCCATTCATTCGCGTGGAATTATTGGACCACAGTATTCCCCCAATAGTTTTTCCTTTTTTTTAGTAGTACAGACCATCGTTTTTTTTGGTGTTACGTTCTTGCGTTTTTTACCCCGCGTTCACGTCCGCCTTAGCCCCTCTCAGGTCGCGATATTTCTTTTGTGTGAAATATTTATCTTAAAGTTTAGCTTTTGTTTTTCGAAGATTCGTTTCCAGCAATTGTTATCCCGCGATTTCAAGATTTTGTTGCGGTTTTGTTTTTCTTTGTTTTTGCCAATTGTAACCGGGGAACCTCGGGAGCGGCTTCCCGGCACAAACTGACACCCTTTCCCGAGAGATCCAAAGCGAGAAGGGCGCCAGGGACTTTTTAACCTTCTAAAAGTCCCAAAGGACTCTCCGAAGCAACCCAAAAACTATAAAACCCAAAACCGACTATCTCTTATCTCCGGGACGTGAAGGTTCCGCCACGACTCCGCTGACTGCCGACCTAACCTGAAAAGGAAGGGCTAACCCACGGGAAAAACCCTCCCAAATGAATAAAGCCAAAAATTGGTAATAATGAATACTTTAATATAAAGAAAAAAAAAAGAAATATTAATAATAACAATGATAACGTCGGGGAAAACCCCTTAACAATTCGGGTCCTATTCCGCCACGTGATCCCAACTAGACCGAACCAAAAACTACGTGGCGAAACCAAAATGAAAATCAAATAGGACCAATCCGAATGAAACCAATACAAATGAAAATAATCATTTACAACTATATCCGAATATGAAATACAAAAAGAAGAAAGGGGGAAGCCAAATCCAAAACGTTCGGAACCGATCTAGATTCGTACGCCACCCAGGCACCGAAACCAAGATGGTGGCTCTAACGGCTGTGGGGAGAACGTGGTTTTCACCCAACCGACCGAATCAATCTCTCTAAGAGGTAGCGAAGCTTTTTCTCTTTCTTACTAAATAGAAAGCAAAGAGAAAAGCTCGCTCAAAAAACCAAATCAGCCCGCGGGCACTCACCAACCGAAAACCAAATACCGCAATCCAAAAATCTGAGCCCCAGAGCGTCTAAGATGTCCGCCTCAGAATCGAATCTCTTCCGTAAATCGGGATGTTCGCTCAAGAGATTCCGGTAGCCCCGCCGTCCAAAGGAGAAGTGGCGATCGTCTTCTTCTTCTTCATCGTCTCGATCCTCGGGGCGTGGCTGCGTTTGTGCGATCGTGCACTCCTTTGATGATGGTCGGAAGGTGCTGCCACTAATTAGGAATCGGTACCAAGTAGTCCGACGGATTCCGAAACTCCCCGAGGATCCAACAGATGTCCCAACAGATGTTCGTTGATCGATGGCGAGTGATCCTAATGGTGAGTGCCCTATTGGTTGGTTATTCTCCGATCGACAAGACGAACCAATCGAATCCTATGGCTTCCCCTATACGCTGCTTATCGCTATCTTATATCTAAACTTATCTTAAGCTTAGCCTAAGGGATCTAGCCCTTTACACGATTCCGTAGCCAAGATACATACCGATCCAACCGACTTGACGTCTCCTCTGGACGGGTATGTTCCGAAATATCACTTGTAACGTAGCGTGAGAAACGCCACGTTACACAAAAAAGACTTTTTTTTGTTACTTAAGGAGGTTCAGGAGTTATATAAAAATATAAAGATCAGACTGAAATCGTGAAATATGTTTCTTTAGGGTATAACAAAGAGCCCTGAATTTTTTTCGATAATTTTTACCGTTAGTTTTCATGAGAAATAAAGCATTGAAAATTGCGTTTATTACCATTGTCTCTTATGGAAGTCAAGCACATTAACTACGATATATCGAGAATACTCTTTCAAAAATGCAAATAGTTAATGAAACAACTATATTATAATAATTGATTAGTTGCAGAATAGTTTTGTATTTTCTCGAACAGACCTCACCACCCATTTCTAAGAGTGATTCGTCATTAACCATAAGTTTTCTACGCGGTTATTTGAATGACGAGCGGCTAGCAAGGAAGTCTGGCAAAGTCGCAGTATATATAGATATACTTCAGGTTAAGCTTTGAGTGTGTTAAGTTTTTGAATTCTCGTAACTAATATTAACATAATTTGATCATAGGTTCTACTTCATTTGATAATTTGGTTTTTTTATTAGTTTAGATAATAATTAGAGACACAAAATTAAATTAATTAATAATTTTTATTCAAACTCATGAAACACAAACAATGGAGGAAATATCACTTATTAGACTATAACTATAAACATAGTATAAATAATATAACTAATATATCAAGAGACACGGTAGTGTCTCGAGACAAGTTCATATATGAATTGGGCTCGAGCGCTAACGTGTATCTATTCTCGAAGCAACTAGCTGCGGGCACATCAAAAATAGCCTGCTGTGAAGCATGCTGTGTATATTGCGACCGCCGTTCTCCCCGTTTCCCCTTTCTAGGTGGACACGGAGATACCGGCGTTTACAAATCCTGCCCCTTCGTCCCTTCCCGTGAGGGTAAGGGTCGTTATAGGGAGGGCACCCTTGCTCGTAAGAGCTCCAAGGGGTTATTGGGCGCCAGTCAGGATCCTTTTTTTGGGGATCCTGACGCGGTACGCAAGAAAACGAGACAACAAAAAAAAAGAAACACCTGAAAACAACAAAAAGGAAATGCACAAAACAAAAAAAACACCTTAATAGTCACGAGAGGGAGTAAAGGGGGGGCTCGGCGAACTCAGGGAGGGCAGGAGTCCCAGAGGGGATCCTGCCTCCTTCTCAAAAAAAAGGAGACTCACGCGGGAAATACTGGAAAAAGGCGCAACGCGCGATTTATTGCTGACAAAACAAAAAAAAAGGAAAAAATATACAAGAGCTCAAAAATAATGGCGTGAACTGAATGAACAAATAAAAAAAAAGATGAATTCGCGGTAAACGACAGAGAACAAAAAAAAAGAATGCAGCGAAAATAAAAAAAAAAGAAATAGCGCAGTCACAAAAAAAGAAAACTTAAGATTCGACGCTGAGAGGAGCGGGGGGGACGCGACCGAAGATTTCTGAACTATAACGTACAAAAAAAAAAAGAAAATTCGATGCAAGAGAAACAAAAAAGATAAAAAAAAAGAACGCGAAACCGTGTTACAACACGATCGCACGGGGCACAGCGACGGTAAGAGGGGACACTCAAAAACGGGAACAGAAAAGTCGCGATGGGGGCTCAACCAAATCAAAAAAAAGGATGGGGACCAAAGAACTATACAAAGGGGGTAACTAAAGGAGGCAAGAGAAACGAGAAAGGGTACGGTACCCCTCTCGCTACCTTTGGTCGCCGGATGGCTCGCCGATGACGTGGTGGCACTTCTCCTCCGCTCCAGAGGGGTCGGCTCCAGGTACTCCTTCGGCACAACACTCCAACACAAAAGAAAAACCACGCGGGCGAAAAGAAAATTTCGTTTTCTCTCTTTTTTTTTTTCTTTTAGGCGGCACAAAACGAACTTCCCAAATTTATATGGCACGGCTCGGCGGTCCAAGTATGTCTGGAGGTCGCCGCTAATTTGCGGGACCTCCATGCTCCAATTTCCCCTTCCTGGGGGGTCCGCTACTTAATTGGGCCAAGAGGTGCTGACCTCTTTCCGCTAGATCTTCGGGTCGATAGCCTCTACCAGTGTCCTTCCTTATCACAGGATTCGTCGCCGGCGAATCTTCCTTATCGGCGTAGACCTTGCGTTGTCGTTATCCGGCGATAAGGGATACGCGAACGAGGGTACCGCAACGTGAGTAATTCGTTAGGGTTCAAAAGGGAAAAGGGAAATTCGCGAGGGAGAAAATAGGGTTTCAGAATAGCGGGAAAAGGGAGGCTGTGCCCTTACCTATTCTTACATGGAGCTAAGTCAACGCTCACGGTTTCGCACAATGAAATAAATTCCAACAAAAAAAAACAATCTCACATAATAGAAATAGCGCTAAACAATAAAAGAATATAATACAATAAATTTCGATATGGTACGCACAAGAAAAAAAATAACATGATAATAGAATAAAAAAGAAAAAAAACGTAAAGAAAAGAAATGCGATACAGGCGCTTAGCTAATGTTGAAGGGTCCCCCTCCTCTTAGGGAGATCCCTGGACTTCGCCATAGCCGCCAATAAAATCAATAATAATCCTTCGGTAACGATAATCGATAATAAAAAGAAAGAAAACAGAGAAAAGAAACAAGAAAAAAAAAAGAGAAATAAAAAAGTGCTCCCACCTGGAGAGGTGGCAAAATGCCACGTCACAATATGCACGACAAATACATTCAAAGGCTGTCTGTCGCTTCCTATACACGGTAACTGTGTAGACATACACGACAAATACATTCAAAGGCTGTCTGTCGCTTCCTATACACGGTAACTGTGTATACATATACGGCTGGAATGTCTTCACACACTGAAAGGCCGTTTACACAACACGCAGTGGCATTGAGATATGAGTTGTGTTTTGTTTTCACGGACATCCAAAAGACGAAAAATTTACTTTACCGACGCACGTTATGTATTGATTTTTTATATTATCTCCAGATATAAAGTCGGTAATAGTAATAATATGACGAAAAGAAATAAAATAATAATAATAACAATAATAATACGATGACGCCAAATAAAATAATAATAATAACTCATCAGCTGTTTGTTGCCCAGTGGCGGCTCAACGGTGGGCTAGGCCCTAGGCATTCAAATATGGTCTGTTTTATTTTCCCGAATATCCAAAAGACGAAAAATTTACCTTGCCGACACGCGTTATGTATTGTTTTATATTATCTCGAGATATAAAGCCGATAATAATAATAATATTTGCAAAAAGGGGACAAATCCCCCTAAAAAACACCTCTGGTGCAAAAAAGTCAAGACAAGTTCATGTATGAAAAGGGATCTAAAATTGTGAAATCCGATAACATTAGACAAGCTCGTTTTTTCCATTATGTCAATGCGAAGTAATTACAAAGTGGAAAGAATTTTTTCTGTTTACGTGATTAGAACCGGTATTGAACTTGTAGGGCCCGGACAATTCAGATGTTTGAGAATGATCTATAATTACTCATATTATTATTATGTAATCTGATCTTTACTAATTCATAATTCGGTAAAAATAAATTAAATTGTAAAATATTTATTGGTTATCGTTTGGGTTCGGAGCCCGACAAGTTCAATACCGGTTCTAATCATGTAAACAGAAAAAATTCTTTCCACTTTGTAATTACTTCGTATTGACATAATGGAAAAAACGAGCTTGTCTAATGTTATCGGATTTCACAACTTTTGTAGAGAGACCCCTTTTCATACATGAACTTGTCTCGACTTTTTTGCACCAGAGGTGTTCTTTAGGGGGATTATATATTACAAATAGTATAACAATAACTAAATCTTCTGAATAAAACATATATTACTTATAAAACCATTCAATATTAATTAAAATGTATTAAAAAAAGTAAATATTTAATATATAAATTTAAAGTTCTTTATATTACGGTGATGTGATTAGATAATCTATAATACTATTTAGTATTTTCGTACTTTTAATAATATTTGGTTTACCATTGATTTCACCTCTTAACAAAGACTTTGTTTCTTCTATACGTTTATTTTTAAATGTATCTACGATGGTTTCATAGCATATTCCAAAACTTGATAATTTTTTTAGTGTACCATTGCTTACGACATATTTCATTGGAATGTAAGAGGGTAATATTTTCTTAACATTCTCATTATTTAAAATATTCTTCATAATATCTGTAATAGATCTTTTTATTTTAATAATTTCATTTATGTTTAAGTGTGCAATGCAAAGTTTTTCTAACGATAAAACATCAAAGTTGGCATCATATGCACCATCACACCAGACAGAAAGAAGCTCAGAAGCAAACGTTGTGAGCTTGTATCCAGTTTCTCGTTTTGGAAATTTTTTCTTTAATAGTAATAAGGAATCTGAAAATCCTTCTATACAGGTTTCATACTCTTCAATAAGAGACAACTGCCGAATGGCAAGTACCAAACGCGTAGAATCGAAAGTGCAGTTGTGGGCAACAAGAATACACTTTTTCTTTAGATGTTTTAGATAGTCCAGTACTTTTTTAAAAACTATTTCTTTAGAAAGAGTATGAACCTCTCTGCCATGCTTAAATAGTTTTTTGTGAACCTTGCTCAGACCAGTAATTTTTGTTGATGAATAATGGATAGCGCGAACAGGTTTGATAAACGAATTAAAAATTTGATTTCCACATTTCAAAGAAATCTATAAAATATCGTCCATTGTATGCAATCCTCCTGTCTCTAGATAAATAAATACAACTACATAATCATTTGTCTGCCAAATAGCATTATCTATTGCAACTTCAATGCTACTATTAACAGTAAGATTACGCCTTGATGGTTCTAACACTTCCATATTACTATTGTACATAATTCCTTCAGCATGCTCTTTTCTGTTTCTTAATTGAGATCTTACTGCTTTTAATTCTAATCTTCTTTTTTGAATGACGGCAAATTAGCTTCTTGTTTCTTTTTTAATAAAATATTATCGGATTTCTGTATTTGATTAGTTAATTTTGTACTCCATGGTATGGTGAGTTTTTCCAAACTGCGTCGAAGGTAATCTGTTCTATAATTTTTTGCGCAACAGTTGCAGCAAACCTAAAATCTGCTGACTCTGAAGTGCTATATGAAATATTTTTTGGTGCTTTACTGCACATGGAATTATTAAGGCTTTCGTTTGGTTGGCTGCTTGCTGCACAAGCAAACTTCTCAGCGCTCTGAGCTAGTTTACAAAAAATTCCCTTTAAAACTTCAAATAAAAGACTGTTTTTAAGTGGAATGCCTGGTGTACTCTCTTTATCTTGACTATCACACCATGAGCCACAATCTTCGTGCTGATCAAATAAATGTTGAGGTATATTCTCTAGAGCAGCTTTAATTTTAGGTATATCACCCTTATTTTGATGAATAGCATACGTAAAACAACGCTGAATATGTTTTATAATATGGTTAGTTAATTCCTTATCTGGATCTGATTTATTGTTGTTGTGTATTTCATGTAGAACATTACATATGCCTTTTGTGGAGTGGTTCATATCACACTGTTTTAAAATGGTATAATTACTCGCATTTTGAACTGATGATATGCTGCAGCTATCGTTATTACCAATAAAAATACCAACTTGAATGTTAGCATTTGCAAGGATTTAACTTTTTGTTATAAGCTCCACTGCTCCATGAGCCTCCATGGCCTTCGCACTACCATTAAAATTTTGTCTACAATCATGTGCTTTGAGTTTTCCAATACGAGTTGCAGTATCACAGATTCGACATTTCCTGTTTCTTGTACAATAATCAAGAACTTTTCCAGTCTTCATGCCAATGATTGCACAATATCCATTTAACCTACCATACGTATAGCCATTCCCTCGTTGACTCCATCCCATATCGTAAGATGCAAAAATTCTTACGATAGGGTTTTCAGTGGTCGATGAATCTACGTTTACAATTAAATACTTGTCCTGCAAGTCTTGAGGTCTACAAAGAAATAAAAAGGAGGGGTTTCTGAGTGAAGATATTTACATATAGTTTTATTACAATTTTTACTGTAATTTTACAATTCATTTATACAGAATACGATAAAAATGTGTGTACAAGATATTTCAGTAATTCAAATTAAAGTGATTGAAATTATGAATTTGATTGTAATAAAAATCATGGGTAATTGTAAAAAAAATTGTATATACATATAGCTAATTGTAAATAATAATAGAAGTGTTACAATCTCATTACAATATGATTAAAAAAAACTTGTAAATAGTTATTCTTAAGTAGAAATCATTACGTAATATAATTTTCAGTTGTTCAATGATTACGATAAATATAATATAGCTGAGCAGGGTGGCCATAAAGTAAGTATCACTTTCAAAATTCGATATCTCAGACACCGTAAGAGAAAACCCTATAATCATATATATCATTTTATTCAGAGTAAAATGGGATTTCTTTCTAAATTTTTTCAGATTTTTTGGTGCACTTTGAAAAATCACTTAAATATGTCCACTTTTCCTGATTATACTCGATTTATCACAAGTATGAATGTTTTTGGCCAAGGTGACATTCAAATTAGATTATGATAACATAATCTGAAGAAAACGCAATGCCTCACGATGTACTTGATACAATAATTGTCAATTTCAATTGATTTTTGATCAGAAAAACATTAAATTATGCGCTAACGTTATGAATAAACTTTTAGGTTAACGATGAAGAAGGGCTTCACTTGGTTCGATTCATCAACTCAAATCTAACTAATGCGGAAAATGAAGGGAGGCGCCCTGAACAAATGTTGCACAATTAGGACGAAATTAAAAACAAATTTCAATAAAAAAGAGTAATAAAAAGTGAGAACCAAAAATTAAAAAAAACAATAGAAAGAAAAAACAATAACGAAAAAAAAACCTCCATTGAAGGGCTTCCACCTTGTCGTCGTGATAGAGCTTAAGTTTTGCACTCAAAAAATCTACACTATCATTTCCAAATTAGTCAGATTTGAGTTGATGAATCGAACCAAACAAAGCCCTTCTTCATCGCTAACATTTAAATTTATTCATAACGTTAGCGCATAATTTAATGTTTTTGTGATCAAAAATCAATTGAAATTGACAATTATTGTATCAAGCTCATCATAAGGCGTTGCGTTTTCTTCAGATTATGTTACCTCTGGTGCAAAAAAGTCGAGACAAGTTCATTTATGAAAAGGGATCTCTCTACAAAAGTTGTGAAATCCTATAACATTAGACAAGCTCGTTTTTTTCCATTATGTCAATACGAAGTAATTACAAAATGGAAAGAATTTTTTCTGTTTACGTGATTAGAACCGGTATTGAACTTGTCGGGCCCCGAACCCAAACGATAAGCAATAAATATCTTACAATTTAACTTATTTTTACCGCATTATGAATTAGTAAAGATCAGATTACATAATAATAATATGAATAAATTATACATCATACTCATAATCATCTGAATTGTTCGGGGGCCAACAAGTTCAATACCGGTTCTAATTACGTAAACAGAAAAAATTCTTTCCATTTTGTAATTACTTCGTATTGACATAATGGAAAAAACGAGCTTGTCTAATGTTATAGGATTTCACAACTTTTGTAGAGAGATCCCTTTTCATAAATGAACTTGTCTCGACTTTTTTGCACCAGAGGTGTTTTTTAGGGGGATTTGTCTCCTTTTTGCAAATATTATTATTATTATCGGCTTTATATCTCGAGAAAATATAAATAAAATAATACATAACGTGCGTCGGTAAGGTAAATTTTCGTCTTTTGGATATATTCGGAAAAACAAAACACAATCACTGAATGCCTAGGGCCTAGCCCACCGTTGAGCTGTACTACTGATGTTACAGACAGCGTGTGAGTGTGTGAAGGCTTTCCAGCCGTGTATGTACACAGAACGCTTCGGCTATTTGTTATGTGTGCGGACCTAGTTCGGTCGAGAAAAGAGACACGGTAGCGCTCTCGCCCAATTCATAAATGAACTTGTCTCGAGACACTACCGTGTCTCTTGATCCAGCCGTGTATGTACACAGAACGCTTCGGCTATTTGTTATGTGTGCGGACCTAGTTCGGTCGAGAAAAGAGACACGGTAGCGCTCTCGCCCAATTCATAAATGAACTTGTCTCGAGACACTACCGTGTCTCTTGATCATAATCTAATTTAAATGTCATCATGACCAAAAATGTTCATGCTTGCGATAAATCGAGTAGAATCAGGAAAAAGGTCATATTTAAGTGATTTTTCAAAATGCACCAAAAAATTTGAAAAAATTTAGGAAGAAATCCCATTTTACCCTGAATAAACTGATATATATGATTATAGGGTTTTCTCTTACGGTGTCTGAGATATCGAATTTTGAAAGAGATACTTACTTTATGGCCACCCTGTATATAGTCGCTGTTTATAATGTAGATTAATTTGTAACGTTAATGAAAGAATGACTTGACTGTAATTTAATTTTTTAATCAAGACTGTAGCGCGCCTACCAATTTCGTTAAAAATTGGTGGCGTGTCTCCAAATTTCCACACTCAGAGCTTTTAGCTCCCGATAGATAAAAAAAACGCAAAATCGATAGGAAATTGGGCGCCAGTCCTTGCGGACACGGATTTGCTCTGAGGGGGCCCGTCTAGCACAGTGAGAGCTGTAAGACCCACTCATTGTCAGAGGGAATACGTTGTCTGGATTAGGTAGTTCGGCAATAAAAAAAAATAAAATCCAGACGACTTAGTTTTTCGGGATTAATAACAAAAAAAATCAATTTATTCAATCAAAAATTCAACAGCAAAGAAAAAACAATAATATAGTCGGGAACCTTCCGACTAACAAATCAAATTTTTATTTTCTTAATTCAAAATTACGCGATAGGAGGTAGTAAGAAGGGAGTCGATAGGAGGTAGAAAGGGAATGCCAAAAAGAATCACCAGAATAAGACCCGTCAGTGGGATTTTGCTCAGTGGCAAAATCCCAAAATCCAAAGTTTCGAAAGTCCAAAAAAAAGATAGTTATTCCGTTAGGCTCCTCACGAAAGTAAAGGTAGTCCGCACTTGCTGAAGGCTCATAAATCTTTGATTATCTGATTTCGGCCTCTTTGTGTTGCCAGCGATAGCGCCATCCTTTTCGTTACAGGATTCGGGAACTACGATATGTGCTCGGGCGATAATTAGGGCATCGACCCGTCTCCTGTGAATCGGTAGATGGCCGTAGGCGATAGATCCGCGACATCCTTCTCTTTGTCTTTCTCGGGAGTCGGTATGTCTTCCTTCCTTCTCTGTTCTAGCGCTGTCATGAGCGGCAGCGGGAGTCTTCTTTCTCCTTCTCTCAAATGTTGAGGGAGCGTTGATCCTCCTTGTCTTCCTTCGTCTCTCCTTCGTGTCGATCTTCCTGATCTTATTGGCAAGGAATTTGGAAGGGAAGGGAATGATGTGACAGCGTTAGGCAGAAGTATTCGATAATGCGAAAATTATATAATATCATTTGTTAACATAATCAAAATAAAAATATCATTGCGAGAATAATAAATGCGATATAATGGTTCTTCAGGTTCCCGGGAGATTTCTGAGCACTCTTAGGTTTCAATAACTCCCGATAGCCCGAATTTATGAAAGACTTACGAGAAGACAAAAAGAAAGATAGAAATTACAAGAATTAGCGATATTTTTACGAAATAATGTAACGGGAGAAACTTTCGATGTTACAAGACATCAATTATGTAAATTAACTCATGTTATTTTATCATGATCTAAAACTAAATATTTATAGAATTCCTAGTTATATATATGCTTTTCACTCACAATAACTTTTTTAATTCTTCTATATTTTCTAACGTAAGAGTCCGTTCCATTGCAGCTGCTTCTGAGCAACTTTCCTTGGCGATTAATTCAACAATAGGACCGATGATTCTCCAATGTACCTAGTACGTCTTGCTTTCTATACTAGGCAGATCTAATATACTAAATAGCTTATTTAGGTGTGTTTCGCCAATACCAGCATGCATTGCTCCTATAAGAAATATAATAAACTAGCTTTTCGCCGGCACGGCTTCGCCCGTGCTAAGAGTGTAAAGAATTTAAATTTTGATCCATATGTAATCTGTTTATCTACTCTTCGATATTTTTATACATTCATTATGGAATACGATGATTTTTTTAACATCATTAACGGGTACCAATTGATCTTTTCAATTACAAAATTTTTATCGATCGAAGCACCACTCTCAAAGTGTAGATATTATGTTAAATAAGAAATTTATTAAAATTGAACAAATAAAAAATATATTCATCGATATCATCGATGTCTGTAGCCGCGACCGACGGCCGTATCATTTTTGAAAGCTTGTAACTCCAAAACGGCTAATCCGATTTCGATGAAATTTATACGGTTGGTAAGTCTTGTTGTGCCGCGTGCGTGGTAAAAATTTCATTGATATCGGCCAGGCCATTCTGGAGATATTGGATTTTTTTTTTATTTCTTACGGACAATCGTTCTCGAAAACTGATAAAGCTTTTTTAATGCAATCTACGCCAAAAGGACCAGAAGTGCTTGTAATTGATCAACTTTCTCCGGAAGTTGCGCCGGGAATGTCGAGGCAGATATGTTAAATTATAAAATTTCATCAACCATGATTCCACTCTGGAACTTTGGATATCATATATTAGACAACAAATTTGTTCAAATTTAACAGAAAATATTCGATCCTCAAGGTAATTTGCCTCGAACAGTGGAGCTGAATCGCTTGAACGATATTCGAGGTTACAGGCGACATAAATTAACAACTCATATTTACACCCACGCACCATTGCTCAAACTACTCTATAAACATTCCCAGTGATGCCTCGAACATCGTCCATAAATTTGAACTCAATCTCCCGAGCAGTTTTCGAGTCTATTGGAGACAAAGATTAACAACTCTTTTTTATATATATAGATATAGTATCGTCTATATTGAAATATTTAGAAGTTTAAATGTGTAACAATGTAAACGTTGTAACGTGGTATTTTACCCGTCACAAGTGCTCTCTATGAAATATCATAGAGAGCACACATACAAGCAATCGCCAAGAGGCACACACACACGGACACTTCACCGGTAATCGGCGGACCGATAACACGGCCGTGGTGAAGTCACTACAAGTGAGAGAGAGAGAGAAAGGAATAAGTCCAGGTGTACAACATCGAGTGGTGCACCCAGGTGAAGCCGAAGGCCGGAAATCGACTCCTGGAAAATTTCAACACGAAGAGGAGGACACAACGACGAAGCACGACACATTTAAGTACGAGGACGTAGGAGGATAAGAAGGAGGACCCAACGACGACACCACAGGGCGAACACGAACACACATTCACACACATTCACCTCGTCTTCGTTAGAACGAATAAAACACTTATCACAAGGTATTTGTAAAGGCTACTGTCTCCTTTTTTCCACCTTCGTTCGTTTTATTGCAGAGTGCGCGTTTCACCCTCAGAACGCACCCTGTCACAACATATATTTACCTAATGCTGCTTTTGTGTTGACAGCAAACATTGATTTATTAGTTGCTGGATTTTTATATTCCTCTCCACTTTTTACGGTGTTTAGTAACAAGCACTCTCGACATCGAATTTCGAAAATTGAAGCCATACCGCGTATACGTTCAGACTCTATATTTTGTATTAACAGAGGCTCACTACAACTTGAGCAATACATTTGTTTCGCCATGTATTGAAAATTGACAAGTTTATTGCCTTCTATGCCACCCAGCTGCTTCGAAGACTCCTCTTTTGAACATTCTGTGTGTACTTTTTTTTCTATTGTTTCTGTTATTTGTACGTTGTACCATTGCTTTGTATACTTTCTTTTTTACAAACTTTCCTTTCCCTCTACATGGATTGGCCGACATCGTGTAATATTTCTTTTAGGTTAGATATTTTAGGTTATTTTATATCGATGATACTGGCGCAAAATGACCCATTATAAGTATACGCACACTGCTGCCAATACAAAATGTAACGTACAATAATTTGCGGTGTTGCCAGACTTCATACATTATTTCGCGCACACACTGAGACGATTCGGCTGCTACCTAAGGTTTTCGCAGAGAGAGGTGCAATGCTTCGGATCTAAAAAAGGATTCGTGTGCTGGACGGGTTTAAAAGTCAAAATAAAGAAATGAAATAAATTTTACGCCAGAAAATTCTTTAAACTACTAATATTCGTTTATTGAATTCCTGGATACAATTCTAATTTATTTAATATCAAAAATTTTAATTATTTTAAATCTTTATTGCTTTTATAGTTAATCCTCTTTAATTAATTTAATAAATTAAATTTCCTTATTAATTAATTTAATGAATTAAATTTTCCAAGGATCGGCGGTTTTCTTCATGCGGATTCGGTATCTAGGGGCTAGACGCAATGCTAGTGGCTTCGATACCGAAAAACTGACTTCGAGAAGGGCTGAACGCGATGTCAGTGGCTTCTCTAGATCAGCTGCATAAAAGAAAAAAGGATTGCCTTAATTCCTAGAAGGGCTAGAGGCGATGCTAGTGGCTTCTAGGATCTCGAATGCAATCGTGAGGGCTGGTCGCGATGCCAGTGGCTCCCTATTGCATTCGTTACAAGGATGTTGGTGAGAATTCTTTCTTTGGAAGGGCCAGACGCTATGCTGGTGGCTTCCGAAGGTACTTGCAATTTGGAAAAGGGGCTGGACGCGACGCCAGTGGCTTTCCACTGTATCCCCTTTATAGGGACGGAGATTTTTCACCTTTTACGAGAGGCCAGACGCTATGCTGGTGGCTTCTGAGGTGTTGCAATTCGAAAAAGGGGCTAACGCTATGTTAGTAGCCTCTTTCGAATGCAAGATAGGAAATTCCTCGAAACTTTGAAAAAGGGCTAACGCTATGTTAGTGGCTTTTTCTTCTAAGTCTCGAAGAGGAACTTAGGATTTTAAGAGCGGATTCGTCCTGATCGCTTTTAATCGTAGGACTACTCTAACTAAATTGAGATCTTGCTTATTGCTGTTCTTTAAGCTACGTGCTTGTCGAGACAGTTGAAGCATCTGAATCTCCTAGAGCTCCCAGTCGTGACCTTATAGTTTTCCTCAGAGCCTGTGGGTGCCGAATTTTCTCCTACCTCGTCGAAGGCTTTTCCTCAAGAGGGGCACTTTTCCTAACGGAGAGCGCATATTCGAGGCTCGCGCTTTTGCGTCTCATTGGAGCATTTCGAATATTCCCTCCGCTAGGCACGGCTCCCGCACCTGCTATAGGCTGGCTTGGGAACTATGTGGGGCAGACCAGGATCTATCGGGAGATTGACGTCACGCATGACGTGTAAATCCATTGGTCTATTCTTGGATTTGTTTTATTTCCCTTAGATACGCCAGGACGCGCTATATGGTAATAGCTAAACTTGTCCAGCAAATATCCATCATGGGGAATTGAGTTGGTGATCTATGTTGGAAATAGATCTTAATGACTCTATGGTTTTTAAACATGGCTGCTGATAGCCGTAAATAAGGAATTTACTTTTTAGAATAAAATAATTATATTTAGTTGAGATAAAAGATTTTAATCTTTAATAGAATTTGAAAGAAAAGAATAATGAGTAAAAGTAAGTGGTGAGTCAGCTTGACATTTTGTGAGTGAGTTTATTTGATTTCAATAATTTAATTTACTCTACCACTCTGTAAGTATTACTAACCTCTAATTTTGTTAGGCAAAATTAGAAGTTATTTTATAGTTTTTTGGGAAATTGTGGGATAGGTAGGATGCATGTCGTTAATTATGCAACGTTCTACCAATGTGATCATTGGTGGAACGTTACAACACACAGTCAAAAGTATATAATAAATTTTATTCCACACCCCCCCTGGAATGGCCACTTTACCTCCCACAAATGACAAACGTAAAGTGGCATATTCCTCTCGCAAACAGTTTAGCGGGAGGTAAAGTGAATTAGCGGGAGGTAAAGTAAATTAGCGGGAGGTAAAGTAAAAAATGAGAAATTAGTGGACATTCATATTTTCATCGCAGTTTTTTTTATGGGGTTTTCAATGACTTTTTATAGCTTTTCTATGGTACTTCTATGGTATTTCTATGGTATTTAGACAAAACCCTAGCAAAACCATAGAAGTAGCCCCGCCCTCAGAATCATACAGTGGCCATTCCAGGAAGGGTGTGAAATAAAGTACTATATACAACACGGGGGTAAACCAGATTTCTCCAGCGACTGATTACTGCTCTCGCGAGAAAATTTTTCCCTCGGGTTACACGCCCTCGGGAAAAAAACTCGCTCGCGCAGTAAATTCACTCGCGGGAGTAATCTGCTATTTTACCCCCTAGTTGTATAATGTACTATTAAAATAAAAATTTCAGAAATATGTCATTCAATAATTAGTAAGGCCTAAAACTATTTTTTAAATGAAAATTTGCATGATATTTTTATATACGACGCGTTTAACAAAATTCAACTTTAATTATTTGAAGTTGGCAATACAATTTTTTACCATGTTAAAAGATAGGAAGCGCCCCCGTCCTTCACCCCCCCCCCCCCCGCATGATACTCCTGAACCTCCTTAATTCCGCATGAGCTTCCTTTTTTTTAAAGGGAGGCAGGATCCCCTCTGGGACTCTTGTTCTCCCTGCGCTAGTCGCCCCTCTTCCTTTTATTGCTCGTCCCCGTGAAGCCTTTTTTTCGTTTTTTTATTTAGCGTTTCCTAAATTTGAGAAAATATCGCGCCAGGGATCCAAGAGGGACCCTGACTGGCGCCCAAAACCCCCCTGGCTCACGAGCGCCCCATCCCCCATCTACGAAAGGGGAAGATTTGAGGATCCGCGCCCCCTTCGTTTCGTCCTGAAGGAGGGACGGAGCGGGACATTGGCCACAATACATTGTGTTTTCCCTTTGCTTAATGTGCTTTCTTTCCGTCTTCCTCATCGTTCCCTTCGTCGTCGTCGTAGCTATTGTTACGTCGTCGAAGTATTAATTGTCGATTTGGACAACTAATCCTTGAGGATGAAGAGTTTCCTTTTTAAAAGTTTCACCGATAAACAGTGAACTTTTGGGAAAGAAGTCTCTATGATCATGGGAAAGGATTGTGAAACTTGGGGTGATTAATAAACTAATTCACGAGAATGAAAATTTAGGCGTCAAGTATATTTTGCAAAAAATTACATTCGTTGGACTAAATGTGTGGCCCGATTTGTCTTTTCTTTGAAACTATTGGTGACGACCACCGGTCGGAGTGTAGGGGTCTGCGGGAAGGCGTCAACGTTCTGATCGTTGATGCAGTTGTTGCTATTGGCGGCTGATCCCAACTTTTGATTTCTCCGTTTTTATCTTTTTAGCCATGCTCTATTCTTTTGGCGGTCGAGATCCTTATTGGTCCTTTCAGGTGACACTATATTGATGGAGAAGATTTCCCCTTAGTTTTAAATATTTAGATGGTGAAAATAAGAACCCTAGATGGGGAAATTCGTAATAAATGTAGAAGGATCCGACTTAATAGATGATCAAAAATTCTTTACTCGAGGCAAGGTTCGAGTTGAAATAACAATTTGATGCTAAAAAAATCCAATTTACCGAGGAAACTTCTAGAAATGGATTGAGGATTTACTTTTCAGAGGAAACTCCGAATTCAATAATAGGATTCGATATTTGGAGATCGGGCACACGACACATCTACGAGCGCACACGACACATCTACAAGTGTCGCACCGACACCGCTCGGGACTCGGTCAGGGGAATGTGCCGCAACAATTAAGCACTCGATTATTACGCTTCGAACCGTGAAAACGCACGTGGTGAGAACGTCCTAAAGAAAGAGAAACATTGAGAAGCAGTGTGGTGCAGCAGAAGAAGCCGAAGGCCGGAAATACGAACTCTGGAAACATGTGGGACGAGGAAGACGACACAACGAGACATTATCATCAACCGACGACACTGAAAACCAGAGACGGAAGCCCTCACGGAAAGAAGGAAGCAGGACCTGCCTACGACGCTAACACAAGGACACGGGACTCCCCCCCCACACACACACAAACTCTCATCATCACCATCACCCTCATTTCATTTTTTGGAGAATAAACACCATGGACAAGGTATTGTAAAGGTTTTCCCTTACTTTCTGTCCACCTTTCGTCTTCATAATAGCGGGTACGAGTTACCCTCAACACGTACCCCGTTATAGTATATACTGTGACGTGGTATTTGGGAGGGTCGGGCAACCTCCACCATGTGCACGTCTGATCTTCCGTTGGGCGCCAGCCAGGGTCCCCCTGGCCGTGCTGGGTGCTGAAAAGCTACGGAAAAAAAAGTTGGGGACCAGAAAATAAATGAAAAAAGAACTCCCGGAATCGTTTTAGTATCACAAATCCGGATCTTTATTTCCCGGTTAACCGGCAAACAACGTGAACAAAAAGAAACTACTAACTAAAACAGGAACGCCGGTATAATATTCTTTAACAGCCGAAAAAAAAGATAGTAACAATAATCAGAAAAATATTAATGATAAAATATTCGTAATGATCTGATTCCGGGGAAAATCCAACCGTTGGATTCTACCCGGCGTATCGCAAGATGGCGGCCGGGACACGATCGGCTCGCCCGCTTCTCTCTAACACTCACACACGCGCTCTCTCTCTCTCTCTCTCTCTCTCTCTCTCTCTCTCTCACACTCGAAATCCTACCTGGGAAACTCCCGGAGAGGCCGGAAAGCTCCCCTGGGCAACGTACCCGGTCTGGATGCCCGGAACCGGATCTCAGGATAATAAAAAGAAAGAAGAAAAAGAAAAGGAACGAAAGGGGAAACGCCCCCCTTTTCCACCGGAACTCTACCGGCCACGTGCCGGGCCAAGAAAATGAAAAGAATAAACAAAAGAAAACGGAAAAGAAAAGAAAAGCGAGAAGCTGTTATAAGCCTCGCCCACGAACCTTTTACTTCGCTCTTAAAACGTACTCCGCTCGTTCTCCTCGAAGGTCTCCAAATTTTCCCCAAAATGGCAGCGAAACGTCCGACTGATACGGCGTGGAACACGAGAATGACTCGCTCGGCGGTTCTTCTCGGAGAGGGGGAAATCGACCGGAGATCGCAGCGCTGGATCCTCGCCGGCCCGTCTGGTGCTGCCCTCAGAACTACTGGTAACTCCCTAGTCGGCGCGGGACGGTTTGAACCCGGTGTCTCCCGGCTGACGTCTTCCCGGACGTTCTCTCTTCCGGAAAGCTCGGGTCCGGTGTTAATTATTTCCCCGGCGGGAGCAGGGAGAGTGCCGGTGGTTGTTCCCCCGTCCTTAGGGGGGCGAGGAGGGTATCTCCTTCGGAGCGACAGCCGGAAGTTCGAACGCCTCCTGGTTCCCGCGTAGTAATATGGCCGCTGGTATTCCAGCCTTCGATTCCCCCGTTGTTCGGCGGTCGATTCCCGATCGGTACCTTGGCGAACTCATGGAAAGAGAACGAGCAGCGACAGTGACAGAAAAAAGGTTATGTACGGTTGCCCAGGGGATACGGCGGTGCCTTACTGGTTACCCGGGATTCGGATTCCCCGATTCCCGCGTTCGACGCCTTTACCAGGTAGGACATTCTATTACTCTAGTGGATGGGGTTCGTAAAACCCCCATCACAATACTTACTATTGAGAACGAAGACGAACTTGGAGGTTTGAACGAAAACTGTGGTAATCCGGATGAATTCCAGGAGACTTGATTTTGGATATAAATAACTTCTCGCAACTTCGTCAGTTTCTTAGGTTCAAAAGGTTTATTACAATGTAAAAACTACAAACTTGAAATTCGAAAATTCTGCTTTTCAGAAAACGTTAACAGAGTTTGGTCTTGTGAACGTTCGGTTAAAATCTCAGTGTAGGATATTGGAGAGTGATCGTGTGCGTCCGAGCAACTAGTGGCGAGTCCGTCTTGCAAATTTTTGGAGCACTATATATGTTTTTGAACTTAAATCCTATTGGTTTATAGACTATAAAAATTTTAACTACTTTAGGGGGTAGGTTGAAAGGTTTTCTCTCCAAGGAGTTATTTACATTAAAAGTTTTTTCGTGCATCTATTTCTAAGAAAAGTCGTAAAATTTTGTATATTTGAACTCTGGTTAGGAAAACCTTCGCCCTTTTTCTAATCCATAGTCCATTTCTTATCTTCAAGGCCGTCACGTTGGGTGCAGCGTTTATTAGCTTGCGGTCCGTCCTTTCTAAAATGTTGAGTTTTCTTTGAGATAAATCGTGGGAGACCAGCGTTATGTCTCTTCACATAACACTGTCGTCGTCTTACAATTAGTCTGCGTCGTCCTGGTCCCTATCATAGCCGTTGTCGCCATAATCCTCGTTTTAGTTGTCGTCATCCTCATCGTTTGAAATCAATTAGAAGTTTATTTACTTTCAGCTCGTTTACTAAAATGTGTTATTAGAAATTTATATTAATTTAGTTCCGTTTACTTAAATACACTTCAAATTTACTTCAAATAATTTTTGAATACCCTTCAGTGAACCAGCCAAATAAATAAATTTCTAGTCAAACTTCAGCTGTGTTCATAAAAGCGCGCCTTATGTTAGTTAATTTTTGAAGACACTCTGCGGATAGGTTCTCGAACCAGTCTCAGATTAATGGCCAGATTGTAGAGCGAGAAGTATACAATGAAAGAAATCGATGCACGTTTTTTTTGGTATATATGAAAGTATTTTTCCTCACTGAATTTTTTTCACTACTCGCAATAAATATTCAAAGAAACGAACAAATCTCAAAGAGAACGAATAGTTTGAGCACAAATCGCACGTCGTAAGAGTGAAGACGTGAGAGATAATTTTTTGACGGTCTTGCTAACATTTATAATATATTCTTGGCTACTTCTCTCCAAAATTTCATTTGGTTCCTTATTGTCTAAAATATTTTCAAGTTTTTTTATTGAACCTTAGTTATTAAGTAGGGATTCAATTTTTAGTTTTAGAAGGTATGTTTGGGAATCCCTTGGAAGGGATTTATTTAAACAAATTCGAAAACAATAGTAGTTTGTTAAGCGATAATTTGAATTTATGGGTTTAGCAAGTTTCGAGTTTCTTGAGTGAGATTTTCCGGATACATTGCACGTGTCAATTAGCTAGGTTTTGTTTATATCGAAATAAGAAAAAATGGGTCCGTACTTTGTTCGATTTCTTGGATGTTGTTACGTACCGACTCTATATGAGTGGGTGCGTATATGCTCAACCTCTACTACCTCTACAACCTCTACTCTGATATCGCGTAAGCGATACTCTTCCGTATGAGATATCTCCGAGTATAGTAGGACTGACCATGCACGTATTACTTGAGCGGCTAAGGAATACGGGTGGCGGGATACTTGCACCTTAAAGTACTAAAGTACACCTTGCTGAAAGTGATTAGAACATTGAAAGAATGATTCGGAAAATAAGGGGTTTAATTTTAGATTAAATATCTTATTAGTATTTATTATTCTTGAAAACTTACAACTGTGAATAATACAAATAGATCGTAATTTCGATGATTTTACTCTAATGGCTTATATTCTGTTTCCTACGTGTACAAAGAATATAAGTCCCTTTTACTTGCTTTATGATCGACTTTTGGAATTTAATAGAAAAGAATGAAACTTGGGTGAGAGAGTAGGTCTTCCTCAGGAGCTTGGGTTTACTAAGCAGTCAGCGGCCTAATAGGTTCTTCCTTGTACGGATCCAACAGG
Organism: Gasteruption jaculator; assembly: GCA_949825005.1. Classification (NCBI taxonomy): domain Eukaryota; kingdom Metazoa; phylum Arthropoda; class Insecta; order Hymenoptera; family Gasteruptiidae; genus Gasteruption; species Gasteruption jaculator. The sequence continues at coordinate 1,751,094 of OX463769.1, read as the reverse complement.
AAGACTGACAATAGATAATACTCAGCACGCGTGACGTTCTTATGTGTGCCGGGCGTGCCTACCCTATGGGTGCGCTACGTCTATAAGCTATCGGCAGAGGATAGTCGTACAAAGACAAACGGTTAGTGGACGAGTCCCTTACACCGAGCTTGCCTGAGACCAGACTCTCTGAAAAGTAGTGATTTGCCTGATATTTATACAGTCAAATTGAGTGGGGGTCGAAAAGTTAATAATTGAATCTGGGGAGCTCATGTACATGGAGTGTACATGTGTGTTCCTATATTCTTTGTAGATAAGCAGCTGACTATGCTGGAGGTGAATGAAAGAGGTGTATGACACATGTGCTGCGTTTGCAAAAGATGTGTTGTTGACTGTTTCATGCTTGCTTCGAGATTGCTTATATCTTAATGATAGATCTTATGATAAATTATAACGAAAGGAAGTATTTTAATAATGAGCCATTTGGTTCGTAACAATGTATTTTTATGGCTTTTCAGGAGCCTTGCCGTGTAGTCGTGGATGCTCCCAGTATGGACGATATCTATTTGAACTAGATGTTTAACCCTTTGCGGATGGAGCCACTCGACGGGCGAGCGTCGCTGTGGACGGCAAGTATTGGGGAGCGCGTGAGATTCGGGCGGATATATCCGACACGCGTCCGCAAAGGGTTAAACGCTACCGGTTTCGGTGTCTGACAATTTTTGTCGTTTGTTTTGTACAAATGGATAAGACTTCTCTTGCAGAGGAGTCAGGTTCGAATTGTTGTGCGAGGAAGAACTGTTGAATGCGTTGCCCTTTGCAGTCTGTAATAGTGTGTTATCACCTTGATAACCAAATCGATGTAGCAGCAGGCGTTTGATTTTATCCTTCCACACGAATATGATGAAGATGATGAATCCCTGTAAAGTGTTCATCAAGTCGGTGATGTACCATAGGTTGCCAAGTGTGTCGTTTGATAGCCAAGATATTATTTCCATAGACCAGTTTATCCCCATAACGATAAAAAGCTTGAGATAGAGATTAAACCTGTGACAAAAGATATCGGTGTCTTAATTCAACTAGGATGTTATGACGGATATCTTGCAAATTATAATGATGTAATACATATTTGACGGGTTCTAATTGAGACTCTTGACTGTTATTTTTGGCTTTACAATATAATGTTCTGGTATAATTAAATAAAAGTTAATTTATGATTGATTGCCGTCACGATAGAATAAAAATTTACAGTTATTCACTAAGTAATTTTTCCTGGCTCAATTGTAATTTATAGCATTATATTAGCATTATAATTGTCCAGTTGAAATTTCTAGTGGTTCAGTAAAAATTGTAACCGGAAATCCCTAGAAGCAGCTCCCGGTACACATTGGGACCTATTCCCAATGATACTAAAAGTCAGAAGGGCTCCATGGCCTTTCTAATCATTTAAAAGTTCCAAAGGACTGGCTAATAGATTCTAAGGTTCTGAAACCCCAAACCGATTTACTTTTACGTCCGGAGCATGAATGCATCACCACAACTCCACTAACTACAGACTTAGCCTAAAAGAAAAAGACTTGACCTACCAGGGAATAGGTTTTAGAAAATGAAAAAAACTAATAAAACACACGGTTCGTAACAATAATGAACTTTAATATTAAAAAGGGACAGTAAATAACAATCGATACTAACTTGATACTCGAATTTAAGATTAATTAATGACTTTCATCACGTGGTCTGAACCAAATGACCGCCATACCAATCGCCGAGACAAAAGCAATAGAACACGAAAGAAAGAAAACCTACTGATCTAAATATTTTCTATAAAACCTACACAATGGAAATGAAAGATACACATCGAGCCGAGCATTGAAAATCTCGCTCTGCTCAAAAATAAGCCTGTGGGCCACCAAACCACAGTTAATTCAAAACCGTATCCTTTTGATAATCTTTACGAGCCCTATTCAACAGTTTTTCATAAATACCTGAAGGTTCTCTTAAAGCGACCATTCCAGGATATCCGGGAAAAACATCCAGCACAGGAAATCATCTAAAATCCCGTGTAAAGGATAAAGCACGTCGTTATCCCTGGACCCCATAACCTAAGCTTTCGCCTACTGCTTTTGTTCTTTTATTTTCTATTTGCGTATGTTTTCGCATGGTCACTCACTTCTAACGGTATCGATTGTGGATCGATACTTCATCAGCCTGGGGAAATATCTCGAATTCACCAGGCAGTCCAGTACCGTCGCCATGTTAACCTGGAGGGACATTTTAATTCCGCCGAACCTCTAATGTTGCTGATGGGAAAGGAGCACTTCTGCCGTATTCCGGAATGAAAAGAAACCCGTGGACGGATCAGCCTCCGTTACGGACGAAGAAAACTCTGACCACCCTCTTCGGGAATCTCTCACGAAAAGACATCCGGAAGGAAACTGATGGTCGCCTTCCGGATGCGACCAGGATTTTAAATCTTTCCTCGAGAATAGTAGACTGCCTCTAGTACTGTTGTTAATTTTTCTTTATAGGAATTGTGCCTAGGATCATTTGAACCAATTTTCTTAAAATGGGGGATGTTTTCAAAATATTCTATTGATTTCAAATTCCTTTTCTTCTTTAAAATAATTGCCGTAGCTATTTTATTCACAAGATAAATTGGCCTCGGTGATGAGGGAGCGAATGGCTTCATAAAAGAGGGAATAAAAAATTCTCTTCTTAGTGTTCGTGTTAACACTTCGATAGAAAGAGATAACAATTGTTGTTGCGGTGACTGTTCTTTTTGTTACTGCTGCAGAGATGCACGTCCATTTCCTTCTGGTATCTACGGTTTTTTAATTCTTTAATTTTAATCAAATTTTCAATTTTGTCATCTTCTGACAAAGGATTATCGATAAGTTTCTTCAAAGCGGCAATCTTTGCAACCAACCTTCTTTGCTTTACGGGTCTTTCTACCCACTAAAAAAAAATAAAGATAAAACGAATCTAAGTTTATTGTTTCTTAAAAATCAGATTTAAATTTAAATACAAGACTTGGTATACCAGATACCAGCTTACCGAGGGGATAACCTAATAGAAAACCTGATCCCAGTCTTCTAATAAGTTCTTCGGATGAATTTCTGTGGCCAGATACCAACTACAAAACTTCAGGAAGGGTAAAGGCCAATGGAATCAGATTCCAGTTCCAAGATCTTGAGTGTGAAAATGATTTTAATGGGCCAGATACCAGTTCACTAAGATCAACTAAGGGAAAATTTAAGAATTTCGAAAAAAAATGTAGGCTTACTTTTTGTTTAAATTTTTTTCAGAGTTTTATTTGTGATTCCTCGAGATTAGGTTTTAACCGAACGGAGTTCTAAATCGGAGTAAGCGAACTACAGTGTGTCCGGGCCCTTTATAAAGGCCAAAAATCGTTCTCTATACCTTAGAACTAAATGCATTTTAAATGTTGTCCGTCTTCCTTATCTATTGCTTTCTTCGTTTTAAACGGAGTTTGTTTTTTGTATTTCCTTGTCTATTTTCCTATCCTTTACCAAAAGAAAAATATCTCCCTCTAATTTTTAAATAGCAGTACAGTGAAGGTGTATTTGTCTTTATGACTTTTACGACTACATGCACACCATGTATCGCAGTGTTCTTTGCTAGCCTATTAGAAAATGAAAGAAAAGAACCTCTTGACTCGTATCTGTGTCTCGTATGCGGGGTACGTATGTCAAGATGCTAAAGTATTAAAGTTGTAACGTGGCGTTTTGCACGCTACGTTACAAGAGTATTTTTCGGAACATACCTGTGCGTACGTGGACTATGCGTATAGCGAGGTATCCCTCGCCCTAATCTCTTTGAGGGTGATCGCTCGGACGGACCAGACCGGGTAACACATACACAAAGAAGCAACGCGAGTTGGTAGCTTTAATTAATATTTATTAATTCCAAAATAAAAGAAAAAAAAGGAAACTAACCAAAACTACTCCTACAATCAACTAATGAGAATAAACCGCAGCTGAAACGGAAACCGCGTTCCGTTGGAAGCTATAGACACGGAAAAGCCGGACGAATGGCGTTAGAAGCCAGGAATGCGTCTAAGACGCGCTCACGAACTCGGTTCGAGAGCAGAAATAAAGCGGCGCTGGGTGGCCGTATGCGTGGAAGACGCGTCAACTCCCTAACCAGAATCTTAAAGATTGGGTCTAGTACCCGATCAAGGGAGAGACAACCCGAGGATTCCTCGAATAGTCTCAAAGATCAGAAGGGAGTGCGGATCCCGCACGTAAAGGAAAGGTAAGTCACGAGGTCGCCTCGCGGACTTGGTTTGGGTAAAGGATGGTTGGAAATACCATACCATTTAGCCTGAAAATAGCATGAGCATAGATGCTGCGTCTGAGCGTGGCTTCTGGCAAGCCGCAACTGAGTGATCGGCAGCGATCTCAGCGGTCTTAAACCGATGAAGTGGGAGCCGTCGCGAGTGGGGATGAGATCGGAGAGGGGACCGTCCAGAGATCCCTGGCTCGATCGCTCCCCCCTCTCTCGCCCCAATCGCGAACAATACCTGTCCAGAGGAGAAGTCGAGTTGTTTGGATTGGTTTGTATGTTGAATAAATACTCATGTAAAGCGCTTGATCCCTTAGGTTGAGGCTAGGTTAAGTTCTCTATATGAGATAGCGATAATTGGCGCATAGGGGAAGCCGAGGAATACGATTGGTTAGACTCATCGATCGGAGATTAAGGGGGGATTCCGGTGTAACACCTTTAAAAACAGGTGATTTTCATAAATTTTTTTTGGAAAACTATTCATAATTTCCAAATAAAGTCTCTTTTGGGATATGAGGAAGTATCAATGAAATATTGAAAAAAAATTTGTCTTGCCATTTTCTGTATTATTTATTTAGTATTCATCATCCTACCAAACACTTCCGGACTGTTGGTGTCTAGTTTAGCACCTGTTACAAGCATCCGATCACTAAAAATGAAAAATTTTCTTAAAGGTAAATAGTTTATGCTGGGGTTATACCACTTGTTAAAGGAAAACATGAAGAATCAAAAAAGTCCTAGAGCTTTGAAGAAAAAATGATTTTTTTGACACAAAAATTGATTAAATATTGCCACTAAAAATGTCGTTAAATAAACATTACTATTTAAATTGTTGGTATAACTCCAGGAGAAATGTATATTGAATTGATTAAGCCTTCTGTGAAGTTGATTGATTGATTAGTTTTTGCGCCATCCTAGACACCGATTTGAAAAAATGTACTTTCGAGATAATTGCGTTTAAACTTGTTGGCATCCGTGCTAGACCGATGTAACACCTCACGGAATGAACTGTAATTTCGTTATTTCAATCTTAATTGCGATACTATTTTTGTAACACATTCTTGAAACATTGTGAGTCAAGTTTTCTGAAGTGGGCCACCAAAAATCAGCACATCGAATTTTCTATTTTTTTTTTGCGATAATTATTTATACATATGTTAAATGTAATCTCCTAAAATGTTTTTAAAAAATTTTTATTTTTGCAAAAGTTAAAAACAAATTAGTTTTTTGGCTACTTTTTTTAAAATAGCGATTATTCAGCGAGTTTTGAATAAAACTTTACCAAAATGTAATGGTAAGTACAACATTAGCAAAAGAATATAATAGTGTAATCGAGCGACTAAAAAAATGTAATTTATTTTTAAAAAATTAATTTTGCAATAAATTAACAATTTGATATTTAAGCAACTTCTGCATGAGATAAAACAGTATTTTTTTTATTTAAAAGCCTTAACATTAAGCTACTTATATCTGCAAAAAAATTTTGGTAATATTCATAAGAAACAAAGTTATGAATTTTCGAAAATTGTCGCGTAGGCACTGCAGGCGCGTCGCGCGCGCGCGCGCCTCGCTGGCGAGCTTTCGTCTACTATGATATGTATTTTTCTGGTCTTACGATTACGGAATAAATAAAACTTATGAATTGTGGCCGCCGTTCTCTCCGTCTCCCCTGTTCAGGCGGAAACGGAGATACCGGGGTCCTCAAATCCTGCCCCTTCGTCCCTTCCCGCGAACGGTAGGGTCGTTTTGGGGTTGGCACTCTGTCTCTTAAGAGCCCAAAGGGGTTTTTGGGCGCCAGTCAGGATCCTTTTGGGGATCCTGACGCGGTACGCAAGAAAACGAAACAAAAAACAAAAAAAAAAGAAACTCCTGAAAACAACAAAACGGAAATGCACAAAAAAAAACAACTCAATGATCACAAGAGGGAGTAAAGGGGGGGCTCGGCGAACTCAGGGAGGGCAGGAGTCCCAGAGGGGATCCTGCCTCCTTCTCAGAAAAAAAAAGGAGACTCACGCGGGAAATAAAAAAAAAGGCGCAACGCGCAATTTATTGCTAACAAAAAAAAAAAGAAATATACAAGAAAAAGAGCTCTAAAATAATAGCATGAACTGAATGAACAATAAAAAAAAATATGAATTCGCGGTAAACGAAAGAGAACAAAACAAAAAAAATGCAGCGAAAATCAAAAGAAAGAAATAGCGCAGTCAAAAAAAAAAAGAAACTTAAGATTCGGTGCTGAGAGAAGCGGGGGGGACGCGACCGAGATTTTTGAACGATTACGCACCAAAAAAAAAAAGAAAATTCGTTATAAGAGAAAAAGAAAAAAGAACGCGAAACCGTGTTACAACACGATCGCACGAGGCACAGCGACGGTAAGAGGGGACACTCAAAAAGGGGGACAGAAAAGACGCGATGGGGGCTCAACTAAATCGGAAAAGGGACGGAAACCAAAAACTTTACAAGGGAGGACGAGAGCGGGAACAAAAAAAAGAAACGAGAACGAATAAAATAAAAAAAAAAGGGGAATGAGAAACGAGAAAGGGTACGGTACCCTTCTCGCTACCTTTTTCGCCGGATGTCTCGTCGGTCGTCGTGGGCGTCCGGGCACTCTACCTCCACTCCAGGAAGACGGCACCAGGCACTTTTCCCAATCCAATCGATGGACGAAAACCACGGGGGCGAAAAACGGGCTTCTCAATTTCGCACTCTGACACGGTAATCTCAATTTTAAGCGGCACTCTACGGCAGTCCAAAGATCTCTGGAGGTCGCCGCTAATTTGCGGGACCTCCATGCTCCAATTTCCCCTTCCTGGGGGGTCCGCTACTTAATTGGGCCAAGAGGTGCTGACCTCTTTCCGCTAGATCTTCAGGTCGATAGCCTCTACCAGTGTCCTTCCTTATCAAAGGATTCGTCGCCGGCGAATCTTCCTTATCGGCGTGGACCTTGCGTTGTCGTTATCCGGCGAGAAGGGATACGCGAACGAGGGTACCGCAATGGGAATAATTCTTTAGGGTCCAAAAAGGGAAAAGGGGGAATTCGCGTGGGAGGAAAGAGGGTTTCAGCGTAGGGGAAAAGGGAGGCTGTGCCCTACCTATTCTTACATGGGGCTAAGTAAACGCTCACGGTTCCGCACAATTACGAACTAACTTCCGAAAAAAAAAAAAATAACAATCTTACATCCTAGAAATAGCGCTAAACAATAAAAGAATATAATACAATAAATTTCGATATGGTACGCACAAAAAAAAATAACATGATACTAGAATGAAAAAGAAAAAAAAAACGTAAAGAAAAGAAATGCAATACAGGCGCTTAGCTACTGTTTAAGGGTCCCCCTCCTCTCAGGGAGATCCCTGGACTTCGCCATAGCCGCCAATAAAATCAGTAATAATCCTTGGTAACGATAATCGATAATAAAAAAAAAGAAAACAGAGAAAAGAAACAAGAAAAAAAAAAGAAAGAGAAATAAAAAAGTGCTCCCACCTGGAGAGGTGGCAAAATGCCACGTCACAGAATATACGGGTATACTATTTATTATTTGCAAACTTTTAATACATACTGTTAGTATAGTTAGAAAAAAATTTACTTTCTAAACTGTTCATAGAGATTGGTTTGAAGCAATGATATTGCCTCCGTGCCTCGGAGAAAAACAAAAAGGAAAAGAAAGAGGACAAAAACAGAGGCTCACGCGGCAACTGGTCTTTAATTTAATTTATTAAATTAAAACAACAAAAGAAAGAAAAGACACAAAAAAAAAACAAACGGTGTCGTCGCCTCGGTAGGCGCTAAAAAGAAATGCGCAACATAAAAAAGAATGCGCCTAAAGAAAAGAAGAGGACAAAAAAAGAAAAACGCAAAAAAAGAACGGCAAAATGGCCCGCTACCGAAATCAAGTTAGGGGTGCTAAAGGAAACAAAGGCGGTAGGAAAAATGGTAAGGGAGCATAAAACAGTGAGATCCGTGACGCCCGGACAATGATGGTGGCGGACCAACCTGGTCGGTGCGGCACTCCTCCCTAAAGCAGACCACAAGACGGATTCTCCTCGAGGTACACGGTCCTCTCCAAATAGGTTCGGGCACCCGGGCCAGAACTCCTCCCCAAAGCACAAAGAGCTCCAAAAAGATAGACGCTGTCCAAAAGGCACCAAGAATATTATGCAATATCGCTTAATCGATCCTGTATATGGAACGGTCCAGAGATCTCTGAGGTTCTCGCCGGTTGCGGTCCTCGATTCCCCCACCCAGGGCCCTCCGGCAATTCTCGGTGTGGATGGTGCTGCTGCCCTGGTTGGTAGATCTCGATCGATGACTTCGTGCTGGCGCGATGGGGTCTGCTGATTGGCAGAGTTTGGCGATCTTGTCCAGTTCCGTTGGTCTCGGCGGCATTGTAGTCCTTCTTCTTCCGGAGCGTCACGGTGATAGGTAGGCGGTAAGGTAAGGAACATGGGAATCGGAATAGGTTCGCTCTCGTTCGTGCTTCCTCCGTCCTACTCTATAACAATCTAACAAGGGCTGTGCCAGGGTGGTGGGTCACGGATTTTCCTCAAACTTTGCACACTTTTAGTAGTTCATTAGGGCAATATAATGTTCAAATACTAAGGTGCACTTCTAAAGCGTTTTCGAGAAAATCGCAAAACTTTTCTTACGATTTTCTGGAAAATGCTTGAGAAGTGCACCATAGTATTTGCACATTATATTGTCCTAAAGGACTACTAAAAGTGTGCAAAGTTTGAGGATAATCCGTGACCTACCACCCTGGCACAGCCCTTGTAAAAATATGATTAATATTTTTGTCCCAGCCCTTTCGGGAAGATCTCTGGACACTATCGTGTTCATGCTACGCGTATTGATAACACGGCCAAATGGCCACGTTACAAACTATAAAAGGAACTCGGCAATATCATTGCTTCAAACCATTCTCTATGAACAGTTTAGAATGTTAATTTTTTTCTAACTATACTAATAGAATTATATTAAAAGTTTGCAAATAATAAATAATATACGCGTATATTCATAAGTTTTACTTATTCCGTAATCGTAAGAGTAGAAAAATACATATTATAGTAGACGAAAGCTCGCCAGTGAGGCGCGAGCGCGCGCGACGGGCCTGTAGCGGGATTCTGTAACTCTTTTTCGATAGCTAACGAATTCGTTAGCTATCGAGAGCCATCGGTTGCGCTAACGAAGACGCGATTCTGTACCAGCGTCTTTAACGAGACCAATCGTTGCAACACGCGATATCGAGGATTCGTTAACTGAGTGTTGAAAACTGGCAACATTGCAATGGCTACCAACAAAATACTAGTTATTTATCTAGGAATCTGTAGAAATCTTTTAAAAGTAAGTAAATATCTCAATATAACTAGTGATATGAAGTGCGGAAAGTCTCAAACACTTCACTACAAAACACAAGCGTTATTAATCAGCCTACTTACGTTATAAAAAATATTGATTAAAAGTTATAATAAACATTTAATAATTGCAATACTTTAAAATAAGAATAAGACGAACTTTATCGGTAAGTTTCATTCATATTTTACTAAAAATCCTACATTTTTGAAATAGGTGAAAGTGTCTTTAGTTTACGGTGAATTTTGTCTTGAATGCTAAAAAAATAAATTTTGAAATAAAAGTAGTGTATCATTAAATTCTTTAGAAAACGTTTTGCCAACGGAGTTGTTAAAAATTATTAATTTTTCTAAATTTTTACAGGAAAAACACTGGAATAATATTTTTCCCAGCAATAATGAACATGTGAGTACTTTATTAAATTTTCAATGATTAGAAAAAGAACATTTTCATTTTAAGAAATGTATATGGGGCATTCCACGCCAAATCGGACAGTTTGAAAAATTTTGATTTCCTCAATTTTTTTGAAATTTTTTAGTACCTACCGAAAAACCCTTCCTGGTAATTTTTGAAATTTTTTTTATTACCCATTCAAAAGATGTCAAATTTTCAAAAAAATCGCTTTTTCTTGTTTTTTGCTGATAACTTTTTCAATAGTGGTGAAAATTGTAACTTTCTTTTTCAAAATTTTTGTTCTTTCGTGTACTCTTTAGAAAAAAATATTAAAAAAATTTCAAAGTATTTTTGAATGAGATTTTTGAGTTTTCAATTTTAAATCTCATTTTCCAAAGTGAGTGCATATTTTGATTTTCGTCAAAATTTTTTATAGCAAACTACTACTCATTCCACAACTTTCCAGGCCGATCCGATCGTGGAACCTCCAAAGCTACTATTTTTTTCGATTTTTGAAAAAATTTTTCTTTCTATTAATCATTATGAATATCAATTTCCGTTACTGTATATTATTTTCCTAATTATCTTTGAATAATTTCTACAATATCTAATGGTAAAGAAATGTTTAAAATCAATCAATAGTCGTTAAATCAATTTATAATCAATAAAACAAAAATATCTATTTGTTTCGTAATTTTTTAAAAAATCTGGTTGGGGTTGAATTTTCAATGTTATTTTTGGTTATAAAGTACTTTTTTCAATAAATACTATACATAGTATAAATACTATTATTGAAAAAAATACTTTATAACAAAAAATAACGTGGAAAATTCAACCCCAACCAGATTTTTCAAAAAATTACGAAAATAAATAGATATTTTTGTTTTATTCATTACAAATTGATTTAACGATTATTTATTGATTTTAAACACCTCTTTACCATTATAAATTGTAGGGATTATTAAAAAATAATTAGAAAAATAATATACAGTTACGGAAATTGATACTCAAATTTTTAAAAATCGAAAAAAAATAATAGCTTTGGAGGTCCCACGATTGGACCGGCTTGGAAAGTTGTGGAATGAGTAGTAATTTGCTATACAAAATTTTGACGAAAATCAAAATATTCCCTTACTTTGGAAAATGAGATTTAAAATTCGAAATTCAAAAATCTCATTCAATAATACTATGACAATTTTTTTAAATATTTTTTTCTGAAGAGTACACGAAAGAATAACAATTTTGAAAAAAAAAGTTAAAATTTGGACCACTATTGAAAGAGTTATCAGCAAAATACAAAAAAAGCGATTTTTTTAAAAATCTGAAATCTTTTGAATGGGTAATCAAAAAAATCTTAAAAATTACCAGGAAGGGGTTTTCGGTAGGTACTAAAAAATATCAAAAATATATATAAATTTAACATATTTTTCTTTTTTGTAGATTAAAAAGGTCACGGAGTGGTAGAGCATCAAGTTCACAATTGTCAGCTATGTTAGATTTTTTAGAACAAAATAAAGGTACAGCCACTGGTAAATTTCATGGAATTAATGGAAAAGAAATGTATCGACAAAAGTGGGCAGAACTAGCTACAAGTCTCAATAATATACATGGTGCTCAGAAGACAGTTTCACAATGGCAGGTGGTAAGTGAAAGATATGTTATCAAAATGATACAAATTCAGAAATAGTATACCGGACTTGTAAATTAAACATAGAATGAATCATCAATACTTTCATAATATAATAGTACACACAATGTTAACATTAAGTTATAAAAGTATTATGGTGTGTCAATTAATGAATAGCAGTTGTCTTAATTGAAACTATTTCGCAATTCATTAATGATAAATCTTATAAATCGAGAGAAATTATGAAAGTATATAAACAGTTGTAGTTGCCTGCTTTGATGAATTTATCATACGAAACTGATTAAATAAGTTATTTTGAGAGTAATAAGAGTGCTAATTCTGTAATTGCATTGCAAAAGCTGTTTTCATTAAGAGCAATTTTCTTTTAGACATGGAGGGATATAAAAAGTCGAGTCTGCATTAAAGTAAGAAATATCCGGGTTGGGAGAGCTGCAACTGGAAATAAGTCTATCGAGGAAATGGAACTCACCCCTTTTGACATTCGTGTCATTGGAATAATAGGTCCAGATTACGTCGAAGGAAGTGCAGATTGTGCAGATAGCTTTCCAGAAGAGACCGTAATTTTCAGAATTGAATAACTTTATTTTTAGAGATGGGTAGTACATACATGTCAAATTGTAATACAATATATTTTTTATTGTCTAGGAATTACAAGAACAACTTGCAACAGGGAATGATTCTGGATTATCTTTACCTCCGCAAACAGTTTCTGTTATAAGATTTGATGGTAATACATCTGGAAGCCCCACGAGTAGTAATAATGGTAATTATCAATTTGCTGTAAATATTTTTAAATATTGTATCAATATGTTCATTCATCTTCTTATTACTCACTAACTTTTTGTTCTGTTTTATTTTCGTTTTGTTCATGGAAAAGTTGTTGAAAATTCTCCTGACGATGAAAATCCAGCAGAAGATGAAGAAGTTTCCACTGCTACAAAAGAGTCGGGATTAAAAAGGAAACTAGAACGAAGGACAGCAAAAGCGAACAAAAGTAAATGTTTATTATGTAACAATATTAGTATGGTCACGTTAATTATGCAAATACATAAAATTGCAGTAACAGATAACTTATAATCGTTGTTTTTCAAAAAAATATATATGTAAAAATTGTATCGTTAATTTTTTACGTTTCAAGATTTTTGTAATGCATTGCATGGAGATGATAATATTCTCTTTTTTTCTGTTTCATGTTATATAATCGTTTTATATCAGTCACAAATATTATTGTTGTAGGAAATCTTCCAACACTTCGTGATCGTTTAAGTACAGCACGTGAAGAATTTGCATCAGTTTCGCATAAACACGCAGACGCAATGCAGGTAATGTCGCAATAGTGTTTTCGGTTTATAATAATATCATTAATGGTTTTAATAACATCTATGTAATTCTACAAGTTATGTTTAATCCTTCCATTTATATTTGATGAACTGTTTTTTCTCTTAGGTGATGGCCAGTGCTATGCAGAAACAGGCAGAAGCATTAGCAGTTTTTGCAGCTGCAGCTGAAAAGCAAGCGGAGGCAGCTGATAAGCAAGCGGAGGCTGCGCTGCAACAGGCTGCAAACGATTCAGCTAGAATAACCGTTTTAGAAAATCTAACAAACATTTTAGGTCAAATATTGCCAAATTATGGCAGTTCGAACGACTCGTAACTGACGGAATCGTTCAACTCTTTTTTAAATATAGTTTATTTTTAGTTAGTTAATGTAATATACTACTTCGTTGCTCAGTTGAAATTTAATATTTTGTCAATTTTCTTCATTTTCATTAATTGACCGTTGTGTTACAATTTAATATACATCTACGACGTTTTGGTCCTTCGTTTTAGGCCTGTTTCAAGTATTTTATGCTTAATTATATCATAAATAAATACTAGCCATATACGAGTTAAAACATTACATTTTATAGCAGAAACATTTCTGTTGTTAATGCTGGAAAGAGAGAAAGGTTAATAATTACTATTTATTCGTTCGGACTCGCAATAACTTACATAATTTTTAATTGTTAACTATAATATTACGATGACATAGATTATAAATATTCTGATCTGATAGGTATTTGGGTTCTAAAGTTTCTGTATATAGTTAGCTATATTTATAGCTTCATTCATAGTTTTATAAAAAAATAATTATATTAATTATGTTTATTTGTATGAAGTAACAGTTGTTCGTACAAATTTTTATTTCATATTCTAATGTTTAATCTTTGTTATGAATAAAATGTGTTTTAAAACGTGATTTGAGTTTATTGATTACTTATGCGAATACATTATGCATATGGGACATAATACTAAATCAGTTACGGTTGTCATATACCTGTTCAAATATTCTTGTTACAGAAAAATGCAATATTTTACAAAAAGTTGCATTCGAACTTTTATTTCATCTTTTTCATCTGAAATTAGAATGACAAAGAAATGCAATTCATGTATGAATAAAAATGACTATAAGGGTTGTAATAATGATCTATTTTTTAAAGATAATAATTATCCAAGAAAAATATAATTACAATTTTATTTACAAAATATATACAAATTTTAATCTTAAGAATTTTAAAATTGAGAGACACTACCAGTTTTTTTTAGTTGACTGGTATTCCTAGACTTTATCCGCCATATCGCTGTTGTATCAAGCGATCTTGAATGCGACGTGCTACTGCGAGTGGCTGTAGAGCAATATCTTCTTCGACAAAATTATCAGCAATATGAAAATTTTCGACATCGTCTAAGACTTCCATATGTTGACCATTTTGTATTCGTATGTTGTGCAAAACTGTGCACGCATTTACAATTTTTCCGGACATTCCAGGATCATACTGCAACACTCTATGTCTCGAAAGACATCTCCAACTTGATTTTAACACCCCGAAAAGTCGTTCAACACAGTTCCTAGCTTTACACAGATCCCGATTGTAATTAAATCGTGGAGTTCCTTCAGGTTCATTTGGCAAAGGAGTCAGTAACCATGGTTCTAGCGGATATCCTTGATCCCCTGGAAAAAACACAGAAAGTGACATTTATTATCCTAGATAGCAAGTTTATTCTTTCAAAAATATAACAAGTATTACGTTTTTAATATATAGGATTTTAATATATAGCTATAAAAAATATTAATATTTTAAACATACCAATGAGAAATGTATTTCGATCGCCAAGGTTATAATTGCGTTCCATGACTTGACGTATTGGAGACGCACTCCAGATAAACGAGTCGTTGCGTGCTCCAGGATATCGTGCATTCACATTCAAAATTTTTAGATTAGAATCGCAAATCTAAGGAATAAAAAGATTACCGTTATTTGGAGAAATTCTAATATACTTTTTTAATCGAGACAGTATTTACCATTTGCACATTAAGTGAATGATACCCATGGTGATTAACGTAGCCTTCTTCGTGTTCTCTTGGAGATATAATAGCTATATGGGTACAATCTATTGCCCCAATTGCACCTTCGAATGGCTGATTAGCAGTTCGAAAGTTTTCTTTTGCTATCTGCTTTTCTTGTGGAGTCATTGGGAATCTAACCCATGGTCGTAAAAGAACATTGTTGATAGCATCGGTAACATCTCGAATACATCTTGAAACTGAAGCTTGGCTCATGGATAAACCCCACTGCTCACCAAGAGGTCGTTGATAACATCCCGTGGCGTAAAACCTAACGGCTGACAGGACCTATTGAAATAAACAATCAGAATAGTTAATATTTATTAATGTAGTAAACTGCTTGCCATAATGTGTAAATAACATACTTGTTTCTCTACAGAAAGTCCAGTTACTCTTTGGCGTTCTATTTGTTCGTGTAATAAATCAATTAATTCCGATGCTATTTCTGGAGATATTCGATATAACTCCATGAATGCTTCATTTGGAAGATCAAATGGATCTTGTGTATTACGCAATTCTTCTCTGTTTACCCTTCTTTCAAGATGCTGTACACGACGTTCTAAATCTTCTAAATGCCACGCAAGAAAACATTCAGCCATACTAAAATAAGAGCATTAAAATAATATAATTAATATACAAATTGTTTATATAACAGTAATATAACGTACACTTTTGGTATGTATACTAAATAAAGTAATTTACGGCAATCCTTAAAAATTGATAGGTGTATAACATAACCTATACCAATCTCGGTATAGGTTATGTCAATCACATTGGTAGTATACATACGATATTTAATAGTCGTTGATCGAAGCAAGAAATTATATATAGATGCATTTAGTTCTTACAATACAATAATTTGATTTACCTTGCCTTCAATGTTTTGGATGATTTTTTAAAAGTTGAATCTGGTACACAATTGAAAACTGTATGATACAAGTACACGCGCGTATCGCTTCGAAACGGTTGACGCTATGTCAATACAGCTACACTATAGCCACCACCACTATAGCGTTCTTAACGATTCGTTAAGGCTTAGCGAGGCCTCTAGGACCCCTTGTTAGGCAGCCGATACCTTTCGACAAGTAAGCGACAGCGACTCCCGATAAGTCTCGACATATACCGCGTACAGAATCGCTCCTTAACGAATCTTATCGCAAACACGAGTTAACGATATCGAAACTCTCGTTAAAGAGTTACAGAATCCCGCTACTGCAGTGCCTACGCGGCAATGTTCGAAAATTCATAACTTTAATTCTTATGAATATTACCAAAATTTTTTGCAGATATCAGTAGCTTAATGTTAAAGCTTTTAAATAAAAAAAAAATTGTTTTTTCTCATGTAGAAGTTGCTTAAATATCAAATTGTTTGTTGCAAAATTATTTTTTATAAATAAATTTCATTTTTTTAATAGCTCGATTACACTATTATATTCTTTTGCTAATGTTGTACTTACCATTAAATTTTGGTAAAGTTTTATTCAAAACTCGCTGAATAATCGCTATTTATAAAAAAAGTAGCCTAAAAACTAATTTGTTTATAACTTTTGTAAAAATAAAAATTTTTTTTTTAAATTTTAGGAGATTACATTTAACATATGTATGAATAATTATCGCCCAAAAAAAATAGAAAATTCGATATGCTGATTTTTGGCGGCTCACTTCAGAAAACTTGACTCATAGTGAGTGTCTTATTGTCGACCATACATATGTTTCCCTACTTTCACTTATCCAGCTGACCAACCCAATCTCCTAGTTTCTTTTTGACGAAAGTTTTGTCGTGACAGAATTCGTAATCTAATCCTTACCTCAACGGTAAAGGTTAGGTCTCCTTTACAAAACGCTCTTCCAAATATAATATTTCCGAAATTCTACTGATAGTATTTCTCGTATGAACAGTTATTTCGAAAAAAGGGGTTTGTAACGGGGCTTGTCAGAATTTCACGTTACAGAATTCATGACGGTCAAGAAAGAGTAAATAGTTGAAATAACGATTTATAAGAATTCGTGGAATTAAACGGCCTTGACAGAAACTTATAATTGCAATTTATATTGATCGTCCAATTGTGATTCATACCGGCTTAAGTGGAAGTTATGTGACTCTTTTGCGATTTGTAATACATTTAAAAAGCATTAGTCTGTGAACCACCGGTGGTTCACGCCGGGTTGAACGTGTTAAACAGCTGAATTAGATTTTATAATGGTCTGGTGGAAAGTTATGTTGGAAATTTATCGCAGCCAACAAAGGATTTATTCTTATTTGGTAAGCATTCACGATGACTTATTGTTAGTTGGAATTTACAATTTCTTTTTTGCGAATTTAGGACGATCGAGATGTGATACGAGGCACGCTGGTTCCAGTGGTAATGTATGAAAGTACATGTTTAATAGTCGTTTTGTGATTTGGTTAGGTTAATGTTAAAAAAGATTTATACAAACCATTGCTTGTGATCATTGTGTCGTTTGCTCTCCGACCCTTTCAATTGATGTGCAGTGTTATTCTTTTGCCGAACAATTTTTACTGCGGTCGATATAAACAAGCAGATGTTACAGAAGACTGTGATGCCCATAGGCAGGAAAAAGTATATTGCTTTGGCGGCATTTGCTGCAATTACAATAAACCTATCAGGATACCAAGATTTTATCGCTGCAGATGCATTAATTTTCAGATCGCTAATAAGGTGATGAGGATTTGGACCTTTGCGAAAGCAACACCGATACGAGTAGAACTTTCGAACTATTCTGTAGGAATTTCTGGCGACTTAATATTGGCTGCAATAGAAGTTTACAACGGCTTAATTCCGATAAAATTACAAACTTCTTACAACCCGATACTGGTAAAAATTCACAGCGGTTCAGTATTTTCTCAGGAGCGAATTAGTCACAAGCAGTACTGATCTACTAAAAAATTATGACCACCCAATATTGATATGAACAATACCATATGATAGACAGAAGGTAGTTTTAACCTATTACTAAGCCAACTGAACATGTATGACAGCAGGGTAAATTCTTATTGCTGCATAATACTGATTCAAGTAAAACTTTCAGATGGTCTATTAGGAAATTCAGAAAACCCGTTTTAAGCCAAGGTGAAATTTATCACAGTTCAGTACGATCTTATGGCGGCCTAGTATTAAAAATATTGACTACCAGAAACTGACTCTGGTAAGGAAATCTGCTTCACTATGATTATACAAGCTTCACAGAAACAAATAAAGCCATAGCTCACATTGAAACCAGCAGCTATCGCTACCGAATCCTGGTTTGATGAAATAGCCAGAAACGGAAGGTACATAATCCATTATCGCGCAGATCACTGTCAGTGTTGTAGCAGATCCCCAAGCGTAGACAGAGTACATGAAGAATTTTTTCCTCTCTCGCTGCTTCAAGCTGCCTCGCAAAGCTCGGAATCCTCTGGAATGTTAATAGGGACTACATGAGCATCAGAAATAGACGTATATTTTTATGTTAACAAAAACCTCTTCATATAATTTTCATATCCTGTGTCATATAGAGATCTCAGCATAGTCTTAGTTCAAGCGAAATGAAAAATTTTTTTTAATCAATCGATATTGTGACTTCTGAACAATCTAATGAGATATATTTTGAATATATCATCTCTTTAGACCTATAGTAAAACATTTCTTATATAGCTTCTTCGACGTCTTTTTATGTTAACAATTTAGTCTTTTTCGAACGCATCCTGAAAGTTTTGTGTATTCATTTAGATATGTGTTGTGATGGGGGTTTTACGAACCCCATCCACAAGTAAAGAGTAAATAACGAAGCGTCCTACCGGTAAAGGCGTCGAACGCGGGAATCGGGGAATCCGAATCCCGGGTAACCGGTAAGGCACCTTCGTACCCCCTGGGCAACCGCACATAACCTCTAGCCTGTCACTTCTGCCGCTCGTTCTTTTTCCATGAGTCCACCGAGGTATCGATCGGGAATCGACCGCAGAGCAACGGGGGAATTGAAGCCGGGAAGACGAGCAGCCATATTGCGGCGCGGGAACCGGGAGCCATTCGAAGTTCCGGCTATCACTCCGAGGGAAATACCCTCCTCGCACCCTTAAGGACGGGGGAAAAACCACCGGCCTGATCCCTGCTCCCACCGGGGGAAGGAGTAACACCGGACCCGGGCTTTCCGGAAGAGACGACGCCCGGGAATACGTCAGCCGGGAGCAACCGGATTCAAACCGTCCCGCGCCGGCTAAGGAGCTACGATTCGCTCGGAGGGCAGCACCGGACGGACCGGCGAGGCTTCAGCGCTGCGATCCACGGTCGATCTTCCCCCTCTCCAAGGAAAACCGCAGAGCGAGTCATTCTCGCGTTCACCGCCCTACCATCAGGACGTTTTCGCCATTTTTGGAGGATTTTAGTGGAGATAAATCGAGCCGCACGAGAACGAGCGGATTCCGGAAGGCTAGAAAGGTTCGTGAACGAGGCTTCAGGCTTCTCGCTGTCTTTCTTTTTGTGTTATATTAGATTCTTTTGTTTTGTTCTTTGCCCGGCGTGTGGCCGGCAGAGTTCCGGGGGAGACAGGGCGCGTCTCCTGCCCCCTTTTCGTTCCTTTTTCTTTTGTTATTTGTTCCGGTTCCGGGTATCCGGGCCGGAAAGCGGTTGCCCAGGGGAACTTCCTGGCGTCCCCGGGAGTTCCTCCTAGTTTAGTGTGAGTGAGAGAGAGAGAGAGTGTGTGTGAGTACAAGAGAGAGGCGAAGAGCCGGTAGCGTGCCGGCCGCCATTTTGTGTAGCTTCGGGTGAAATTCGCTTGCCGGAATTTCTCCCGGATCGGAATTAGTATTAAGGCTGTTGAATACCCAAAGTGGTTCGCTTACTTCTCTCAAGAGATGGCGCTGATTCCACTCCTGTGCGAGAGAGTAAGATAGAGTCGAGTGAGATGGTCGCTTCATAAGAAAAGGGGAGAACTCACGATAGAGCTCTCCCCACCACTTACATTTTTGCGACAAAGAAAGGTGATGATGCGAAAGAGACAGAGAGAAAATATGAGAAAATATACAATGTAGGGAGCTTGTCTCTTCAATTCTTCCTACTGTCGTGAAAAACAAGAAGACTTTACTTTTGCATGTATAGGCTTGCCTTAGATGGTCGATTTGTGTTTATATATCCAAACACATACATCGACAAATTTAAAGGGACTAACGTTTTTTATAATGAATAATGCGTTCCAAATTTTCGGACTAGGGTGCAACTTATAATATATAGGAAAGAAAACTTTTTACATTCTCATTTTTATATTTTGAGAATGAAATATTGGAAATATTATGGATGTTATACTTTTATAGGAAAATGAATGACCTCCGAAAAAAGACTTTTGTAAATTTAGTCGGTATAAAGTTATAAGCGGGTATATTTGAAATTATAAGAATTTGTCGGGTTTTCTACATTTTTAATGTGTTTTTTAAACTCTTCAAGTTAAATTTTTTTGTAGTCACAACGTTATTTCAAAAATTTTTTAATTTGACTCAAATAGTATTCATAATTGTAGGTAATTAACCCATTAACACCTGAAAGGCCACTATGTAGACCACTATTTTGAGCTTACTGTACCGATACAATTTGATTGCAAAAAAAAGCAAAACATGAAATTTATAGTTCTTTTGGTGCTCTTTCAGGTGGTGTTATTGATAATTTGAAAAAAAAATTTTGTACTACTCTAAAATGAATTCGTAGGGTAAAAAACGATGAAAAAACAAAAATTTTGTTTAATTTCATTTTTCGGCAACTTCTGGTTATGGAATTATCGTGAAACAAGTTTAGATGGTGGACACGATGTCTGAACTTTAAAAATATATATTGACAAATTTTTTTCGCTCAGCTGGATGATCCAAAATGGCATCCAAAATGAAAAATTGTACACAATATCTGTCAGACGCTTTAACTAATAAACTATTGATTTTTCGAAAAAAAAATTTTAAGAGCAAAAAGTACTTAATACTTGTCAAGGATCACCCCAGAATTTTTTTAAACTTTTGACGCATTTAAAGAAATTTTTTTACTCAAAACTTTAAAAAATAAAAAAAAATTTCTAGTGTGTTCTTTTGATAATTCTAAGCTTTTTTATAAGTGACAATTTTTTCCTAAAGTTAATACTTTTTGAGTAAAAGAATCTGCCGCATTCCATACGTCTAAATTTTTCTGCCCATTTAGATTTTTTTACTCAAAAACTATCAACTTTCAGAAAAAACTAACAATTATAAAAAAAACTTAGAATTATCAAAGGAACACACTAGAATTTTTTTTAGAATTTTCCGTAAATTTCTTGAAGTTTATAAAAACTCAGTTAAAAAAATTTGTTTAAGGGGGTCATCCCGTGTAGCGGCCGTTTTTTTAAAGATTTTTTCGAAATTTTTCATGATGAAATGAAAAGACACAGAGCTTCCAAATTTTTACTACATATTTATTCATTTTCAATTATGTCTTTGAATTTTTTTATACGAAAATATACTTATGATCGTGAGTTATACCGCTCAAATGGCACCCATGTGGAAAAAACGGCGTCCATGATTCCGGCAGATTGGCTTATCCGAAATAAAAAAATAAAATTGCAAGTTGATCTATAAGTGGCTGGCTATCGCGGGAATGAGGATTTTTAAAAAAACATTGAACCGCCTTCTTTTTACAGAGAAAATAGTACAAAAAAAATCATTAAATTTTGGGTCTTAATGCTTAAAAGCATGTAAAAAATTTCATTTTCAATATTTTCAAAAAAATCCTCATTCCGGCGATAGTCATCCACTTATAGATCAACTTGCAATTTTTTTTTAATTTCAGATAAGCCAATCTGCCGGAAACATGAACACTGTTTTTTTCACATGGGTGACATTCGAGCGGTATAACTCACGATCATAAGTATATTTTCGTCTAACAAAATTCAGAAACATAATTGAAGAATAAATAAATATGAAGTAAAAATTTGAAAGCATTGTATCTTTTCATTTCATCATGAAGAATTCCGAAAAAATTACGGCCGCCACACGGGATGACCCCCTTAAATGCGTCAAAAAAATCTGAAAAAATTTTGGGGTATTCCTTGACCAATTCTAAACACTTTTTATTCTGAACATTTTTTTCGAAAAATTAATAGTTTATTAGTATATGTCAATACATATTTTTAAGTTCAGACATCACGTCCCCCATCTAAACCGGTTTCAAGATAATTCCACAACGGGAAGTTGCCGAAAAATTAAATTGAACAAAAAATTTTGTTTTTTCAACGTTTTTCAACTTACAACTTCATTTTAGGGTAGTCAACAAATTTTGTTTCAAATTTTCAATGACACCATTTGAAAGAGCACTAAAAGAACTATAAATTTCACGTTTTGCTTTTTTCAATCAAATTGTATCGTTGCAGTAAACTCAAAAATAGTGGTCTACAGCTGAGTGGCCCTTCAGGGGTTAATGGGTTAATTATCTACAACTATGAATACTAATTGAGTCAAATTAAACAATTTTTGGAATAACGTGACTGCAAAAAAAATTTAACTTGAAGAGTTTAAAAAAACACATTAAAAATTTAGAAAAACCGACAAATTCTTATAATTTTAAATTTACCCGCTTACAACTTTATACCGACTAAACTTATGAGATTTTTACGAGAATCTTTTTTTGGGGGAACATTCGTTTTCCTATAAAAATATACCATCCATAATATTTCAGTTATTTAATTTTCAAAATATAAAAATCAGAATGCAAAAGCTTTCCTTTTCTGTATAGGGTAAACTGCCTAGTGACGGACCACATGCCAGTGATTGAGCATTGCATAAATAAATGTGAATTATAAGCTTGGAAATGAATAAATAATGATAAATTTAGTTTTTGTACAAATTCAATCTTCCATATTTTTGTATAAGTGTCATGATTAAATAGTAATAAATAATATTCTTATTTTATACAATGGAAGTTTTAGGGCCTCTATTTGGATTTTACACGGGTTACACTTTACAGTTAATTTCATAATAATTGCGATGACAAAAAGTAACTATTTTTACAAATATGTAAAAAAAATTAAGGTAGGTGTCTAGTCTAGAGAGCGAAAAACAAGCTTATTTTCAAAAACGTTTTTCTCAGCTTCTTTATTAGATATTATAATTACAAAATTTTCTAGGACATAATGCTATCCTTATAGAATGGGAAAAAATGGTTTACATCGTCCAGCGTTTTTTTTCCAATTATCAGAAGGCGCTAAAGTCGAGTCCTCAATAAAAAGCTGTTCCCATGGCGGACAAACAATCTTCGGATTGGAACGTTTGAAACAAAAATAGGAAAAAACTTTTTAAAGAGGAAGGTTTGCCACGTGGTAATTCACCATCGTTTGCTAAAAACCGATAATAGAAAAAAATGGCGGCTATTTGAAAAACACTGTACGAAAATCTACATATTTTTGCACCGTTTACGTTCAGTAAATTTTTATATTATAAATTTTTTCCAAAAATCTGGTGAATTACCATACAAAACACCTTAATAAAGAATCGTACAAAGTTTCATCAAAATCGATGTAGTGGTTGCGGAGATTGTTTGTCCGCCATGGGAACACCTTTTTATTGAGGACTCGATTTTGGCGCCTTCTGAAAAATGAAAAAAAAAAACCCTGGACGATGTAAACCATTTTTTTCCATTCGATAAGGATAGTATTATGTCCTCGAAAATGTTGTAATTGTAATATCTAATAAAGAAGCTGAGAAAAACCTTTTCGAAAATAATCTTGTTTTTTCGCACTCTAGACTAGACACCTACCTTAATTATTTATACAATCTCTATACTTGTTTCATAATAATAATAATAATTATGAAACAAGTATTATATTATAACAGTATTGTATTACAAATATAGTATTATGAATCAATTTGGTCATTTGTTTTGAACGCTGAAACAATTGCTTTACGGGCGACTGCTAATGACGTAGTATACGTGAGAGCAACAAATATGTGTAAGTCAACACATGTATCATGCTTACACAACGGCTGGCAAGAAGGAGTGGAGGAAACCGTCACCTCCTACATTTCTTTCCAGCTTTTAGAATATTGCCGTGACAACGCGGTGGCGCCACATTTGAGCTATTTTTTTCGGTGAAAATGTGGTGAAAAACTGTTTTCGCCCAAGTTTCATATCTGCTCTATTTCTCAACCAATTTTAATGAATAAGGTCTCATTTTAAAGGTAAATAAATTTTGTACGAGATAACTTTTTCGAATTTTCGATTAGATGTTTCTCTGCCCTGATATAAGTATATGAAAGTAGACACATACTTCATATCGAGTTTTTTTACTCAAATCGTAAGTTTTTCAAAATTCTAAAAAAGTCATCTCGTACAAAATTTATTCATCTTTAAAATGAGACCTTATTCATTAAAATCGGTTGAGAAATAGAGCGGCTATGGTACTTGGGCGAAAAGCATGTTTGTGGACCCCTCAAGGGGGGCGGGCGGCTGGTATTCAACAGCCTTAAGATTTAACGATTGTATTATTAATATTTTCTATTTCTTTTTTTTTGATGTTATTTCTTTTTGGGGTATTCGGCCGGGAATAAAGATCCGGTTTTGTGATATTATAGTAGATTCCGGGAGTTCTTATTCATTTTTCCGGTCCCCAACTAGTATTTTCCGTAGTTTTTCAGCACCCAGCACGGCCAGGTCGACCCTGGCTGGCGCCCAACGGAAGATCAGAAGTGCACGTGGTGGAGGTTGCCCGACCCTCCCAAATACCACGTCACAGTGTACAAGACGTCATTTGCTAGATACTTCAGATAGTTGCCATTTCAACGTTAATCTTTAGATTTCTCATAAACGTACTATGTATGTATGTATGTATTTATTTTACTGATCCCCTAAGGGTTACAATGCTCTGTTCCTCTCCGCTCCTGCATACTGCCATCCATTCCATTCTTACAATTATTATTTATTCTCACATTCTCCTTATTCTTTATACATATTGTCGTTACATTGCATTCGCGTCTCCTTATCTTATTCCTTAACCTACATTCCTATCTCTACAGTTTCTATATTTGTGTCTCACATCTAGTTCGCACTCGCCAACGGTGTACCGAGAAAGAGAGAGATTCTGCACGCTTGGCGCCCCCGCTTCCGGGGCATTTCCACACTCGCCTCCACTTTCATGCCTCATGCATCCGCTCTCTCACTCTTCTCGCTCGCCCTCTTTCTTTCCAACTCTTTCATCCACTCTTCCCCACTCCCCGTAACACTCAGTATTTCCCTCACCCTCTCCCCTATCCTAGGCAGTCAGGGTTTCGCCCTAGCCATCGAACTCAGTCTGCTCTCTTGCGAGTGGTGGAGGATGTTCGACTTGCCATTGATCGTCGGTATGTCACCATTCTCCTTCTTTTTGACTTCTCAAAGGCCTTCGACACCCTCCCCCACTCTGTCTTGCTGGCTAGACTGAGGCAAGTGGGCTGTTCAGATCATGTCCTCACTTGGTTTCGCAGTTATCTTTCCGGGAGATACCAAGCTGTCCTTGACGACTACGGCAATCCCTCTACTTTCCTGCCTATTCACTCGGGTGTCTCTCAAGGTTCGGTCCTAGGACCTTTGCTCTTCCAAATCTTCATTAACGAGATTGGCTCGGTTCTTAACCATTCCAACCATATCCTCTTTGCCGACGACCTCCAGATTTATCTTTCCTGCCCGATTAGTGACCTCCCCTCAGCCTTCAACTCGCCTCGTCTGACGCCTGTGCTGTGCACACCAGTCTGTCAAATAGCCATAGCTTTCTCTCCCAATGCCCCCTGAATACCCTCCATCCCAAGCCCCACATCTGCTTCATCGCTCCCGCTGTCTTTGCTACCCTATCTTTCACTTGCCCCTCCTGTCCCCGATTCCTCGTAAATACATACCCCAGATACTTAAACTCCTTTACCTCTTCCACTTCCTTCCTCCCCCATCTAAATTTTACCTTTCTCCACCTCCCTCCTCCTTTCCTGAACCTCATGATCTTAGTATCGTCTACATTAACTGTTAAACCCTTTCCCTCAAAATATCCTTCTAATTCCGCCATGACTACCCTCATATCCCCCTCATTCTCTGCCACTACCACTATGTCGTCCGCATATCCTAGTGCCCTTAGCCTTTCTCCGCCCACCCTAATCCCCCCCCTACCAATCTTCTTCAGCTTCACCTCTAAGTCCGACACCAGGATGTTAAATAGTATCGGGCTCAGAGGGCACCCTTCTCTCAACCCTCTCGCCGTCCAGAACCCCCTACTCCTTTCCTCTCCCAACCCTATCCTACTCTCCGTTTCCCTATATATTTTCTCTACCCTCTCAGTCAACCCCGCACTTATTCCCCTATCTCTCATCATCCTCCACAGTATCGCCCTATCCACTGTGTCGAACGCCGCCTTCAAATCTAAGAATAGTCGCCATCTATCATCGCTATCACTCTATCGCTATCGCTCTATCGCTATCGCTCTATCGCTATCGCTCTATCGCTATCGCTATCGCTCTATCGCTATCGCTCTATCGCTATCGCTCTATCGCTATCGCTATCGTTATCGTTATCGTTATCATCATTAATATTATTATTACTATTATTACTTTGTTAATGATCATCATCATTAACATTAACAAAGTAATAATAGTAACAATAACAGCAATAGTAATATTAATAATGATGATGATAATGATAGCGATGGAGTGATAGCGATGGAGTGATAGCGATGGAGTGATAGCGATAGAGTGATAGCGATAGAGTGATAGCGATAGAGTGATAGCGATGGCGATGGCGATGGCGATGGCGAAGGCGATGGCGATAGCGATAGCGATAGTGATAGAGTGATAGAGTGATAGTGATAGCGATAGTGATAGCGATAGTGATGGCGATAGTGATGGCGATAGTGATAGCGATAGTGATAGTGATAGCGATAGCGATAGTGATCATCATCATCATCATCATCATTAATAAAGTAATAATAGTAATAATAGCAATAATAATATTGACAATAATCATAATATTAGCGTTAGTGGTAGTGGTAAGAATAGAAAAAAATAATACAAATAAAAATGTCAAGCGTTTGATTTCCGCCATTTTGTTTCTTATGTATTATTACTTTCTTCAAAGTAGTAGTAATAACTGCTACTACTACTACTACTTTATTGTCGACGTCACACGGTCAAGTAAGGTCGGGTCTAAAATTTTGGTACCGCCTACCGAGCCTCTTCGGCGTTCTGATTGGCCAGAACGTTTTAATTAATAACTCGGTAATTAAGCCGAATTTTGTAAAATGGTATTGGACTTTTCGTCTCCCTTTTTCAACCCCTACCACCTCCTTCCGGCATCGACACCTTATACCGGACACCTTGTATATTCTCTATTGTCCCCATCCCCTTCCTAAACCCAGTCTGCCAGTCACCGAGTACCCCCTTACTCTCCACCTCCTTCTCTATCCTTTTCGTCAGTATTGTCGCACAGACCTTGTACAATGTTCAACCTTTAACCCTCTCCCCCACCCCTTTCTTTAAAATCGGCACTATCACCCCCTGCTTCCACTCCTCAATTCAGCCCTCCCCCCTCCAAACCTTATTGCGCAGCTCTCTATCCTCCTCCCTCAGGCCCCTTCCTTCTGCATTCACTTCTAGTATCCCCGTCCACCCATACCAGGTCAATTACCGTCTCCCCCGTTCCTCCCGCATATGTGAACTCTCCCCTATCATCTCCCTCCATCGCTCCATTGAGCACTCCCCATCCGCACTCCTCCATCATCCCTATCAACCTCCTGCCCTCTCTATTCATTTTCTTATCCTTCGATCGTCTCCCTCTCCCCTCCTCCCACACTCTTCCTCACGGGTCTCCTATCCTTGTGTTGAAGTCCCCTCCTATAATTATTCTCTCCTCACCTCCCCCCCTTCCTCAGCTTTTCTAACTTACCTTCCATATCCTGGTTCACATACACCCCTACTACACCCCACTTTCGCCCCTCCACTACAAAATTACCCGTTATTATCCCCCCTCCCCCCTTCCCCCTCATCCTCTTCCCACTCTGTCTCCTTCCTTATCCCGAGCACCATCCCCCCTATCGCCCACCCTTTCCTATTCACCCTCCTTGCCGGCTGGTGCCTCCACCTCCAGCCTCCTGGTAGCTTCTTCCTCATCCTCTCCCACCCTTTCTCCTCCATCCAAGTTTCAATACCCAGAAACACATCCCATTCCTTTATTCCCTCCCAAAAATCCCTATCTTTGTTCCCCAGCCCTGCTACATTCCAAAACGCTACCTTACATCCTCTCTCTCTCCTCTCTCTCTCCTCTCTGCTATCCCCTGCCCCCCTTCTTCTCTCCCCTGCCCTCACAAGTCTTTTAACTCATCCCTTAAAAAATGATTAACTCTTCTTAAAAAATGAGGTTATAATTGAGAGTTTCAGAAGTGACCAGGCGAAAACAAATGCTGCCTTTGAAAAGCAGCCCATGGTCCTAAACAATCTATCACAAACTGTTAATAGCCACGATATTTGACTTTCCCAGGTTGAGACCAATCTAAACCTACTAAAGTCTAAATTGGACAATATTGTCAACCTGGTTTCCTCCAACTCTTCATAATCTGCCTCGTTCTCCTTTTCCTCCCAACAAATACCCTGCCCCAACTCCAATCTAGGCACCGTTGATGCTTCTGCTAATAGTGCGTCTTCCAAAGAACTAATAGTGTCAGGACTTCCGTCAAGCCCACCTGACCAATTTAATGCTATTATTTCAAAAGTTTTCACCTCTCTGGAAGCCCTATCAAATGATATCCTTAGAATTAGGGAATTGAAAAAGCGCTCTCAAGCATTGCATGGAGCGAGCGTCAGTGATACCTCGGTAGCGCATCGTTCACAGAATGGCCCTAGGAAAATAACCCTGATTGTTACTTTCAAAAATAGTACTGTTCGTGATTTTATCCTTAACAATAAGAAAAAACATGGTAGGCTCGAATCATCTAATATTTTTCCTAGTGCTGGTCCTGGTGCCATCTATATTAACGAAATGCTACCCTCTGCGTTGTACAAAATTCTTCTCGAAACGAAGGTGGCAGCGAAATCTAGAGGCTACCGTTTTGTATGGGTGAAAAATAGTTGTATATTTGTTAGAATGAGTGAAGCCGGCCTCTCCTTCTCTACATTCAATTCTAACTTCCTAGCTGGTCCTATTGACTATGTCAGGGCTCATTTTTCCATGCACTTTTCCCATGCCATTTGCGTCACTGAATCCTGGCTTCATTCTAATATTGATGATGTCCTAGTAGCAATTAACGATTATATTTTGATTCGCAATGACAGGGAAGGTGTGGTGGGAGGTGGAATTGCCTGCTATATTCATAAATCCATCAAAATTCGAGTTTTGTCTTCCTCTCCATCTACCTATTCGGCCATGCCTGAGTACCTCCTTCTTGAACTTAATATTAATGGTGATCCCCCCCTTCTCCTAGCTATTATTTATCGTCCTCCGGATGTTAGTGTTACTAAGCTATTAGCCTTCCTTGATGATTTTTAGTATTATTCTGTCAGGTACACTAACATAATTATCTCTGGCGATCTAAATTACAATCTCCTTACCTCAAATCCTAATTCTAAGTACCTCAGGGACTTCATCTTCAGTAGCTCCTTCTTTCTGGTTCCCACGGGTGCTTCCTACCATCTAGCTAACTACGATTCTTGGCTCGATATAGCAATAGTGGACTCTGCTAATAAAGTTAGTTCTTTCCGGAGCTCTAATGCTCCCTTCATAGCCAATCATGACTTGATTACTTTTGTTTATTCGTTATCTCCTCCTGTTCAAGCTTCTCCTCGGTTACGTCGTGATCTTTCCAGCTTAGATCCTGCATTATTTATAACTGCGTTTACCTCTCATTACTCTGCTCTCACGGTTCTGGACAGTATGGACACCAATTTTTTAGTTGTCAATTTCTCAGAATCTTACTCTTTTGCTCTTGAGTCAGTAGCTCCCCTCAAGTCGGTACCTGCTACCAGAAAAAGACTTCCCTGGCTAACGCCCGCCATTCTTGGACTTATTCGCAGGGAAAATGCACTTTACAAAGCTGCTAGGAGAACTGGTTCTATTAGTAGGTATGCCAATTATCGTACATTTCGTAATTTTGTACAGGATGAGGTTAAAAGCACCAGGGAGAACTTCTTTAAGAATAAGCTCAGCCAAGTTCATGATTCTAGTGGATTATGGCGTTTGCTCGGTTCTCTTAACCATACACGCTCTTCATCTGCCTCTCCTCTCAATTTTTTCTCAGCCGAAGAGCTAAATAGGCATTTTTCCTCGGTGGCAAGTGGTGCACGTGAATGTTCCACTCAGCATCTACTTTCCATCCTTGCTAATGGGACAATGTTGTCTGCTTCTTTTTCTTTTGAGCCCATCTCCGAATGTGATGTTATGAATGCAATCAGGCGTGGTAACACTGGATCCTTATCGCATGGACCTGACGGTATTGCTCTTTCCGTGATTTCCAAATTGCAGTCTTTGGTAGTTCCCTATCTGATTCGTATCTACAACGAATCTACTTCGGATGGTATTTTTCCTGAAGCATGGAAAAAAGCTCACATTCGTGCTCTCAGTAAGATCAGCAGACCTGTCTCCCCAACTGACACTAGACCTATTGCTAATCTCTCGGAACTGTCTAAGATCTGCGTTTTGTTTTGTTATTACTGAACTGTATTGTCTCGATGTGATTAATCGCACCAATGTATTTTCATTGTATTTTCACTTAATTTTATTTTACTTAATTATGTCTTTCTAATTTAATGTACTTTCTTATATTTGCTTTTGGAGTCATTGTTCCAGGGCATAAATAAAACTATCTATCTATCAATCTATCTATTTTCCCCCTCCTCACACCATCTCCACCAGACGTTCTTAACCTGCTGGCGGCCGGCAACACCACTATAGTGGTGTTGCCATGATTCGAACATATCCGAGGACCATTGGGGGATGATTATATGGAAGTGTTCCACCAAAGTAGGCATGTATCAACGGAAAAAAATCCCGGCCGCCAGCAGGTTAATGCAAATCCTCTCATACGCCACTATCGCCCTCTTTCCCGCTCTCCTTTCCTCCTCTGCGATCTCTCTCAAATTCCATTGCATTCTTCTCTCTTTGTGTGTCAGATCATCCTCCACTTTTTCCCTCCCACTTCCCCACTCTTTTCTATTCCTCGTAACATCCCTTTTCATGTCTATCCCCTGTAACTTTGCCAGGACTACTGCACCTCCCCCCCCCCCCCCTATTTGCGTCGCGCTCACCACCTCTCCTTCTACCTTTATCCTTTCCATCAACCCTCTCACTGCCTCTAACTCCCTTCCCCTTTCCACCTTCATCCCCCGTATTATTATGTTCCTTCTCCTCTCGGCCCTGTCTGCCCATTCCATTTTCCTCTCCATCGACATTAACCTTACTTCCAATTCCTCCTTTCCTTTTCATCCTTCTGCCCCCCCCTCCTTTTCCCACCCTCTCTTCCCCCAACCTTCTTTCTAGCTCTTCTATTCTTCCTTTTAATTCCTCCTTTTCCTTCTTTCACTACTCCTCCCTTCTCCTCATGTCTTCCCTCACCCCTCTTATCGCGTCCTCTACCACCTCCCTTATCTCTCTCATCTCCCTCCTCGTTGCCTCCACTAAAGACTCCCTCATTTCCCTCCTCGTTGTCCCCTCTATTGCCTTCCTCATATCGCTTATACCTTTTTTCAGAGTCCCCATCATCTTCACCAGCTCCTCCACATCCTGTCTCCCCCCCCCCTTCCCATCGGGGATCTTTCCGTTAGCGTGCTTCTCCCAAACACGTCATCTTCGTCTTCACCCAACATCTCCTCTTCCGCCCCTCCCTCCTTATCGTCTTTCCAATAAGCCTCCAGACCCTTCCCCAGGATCCTCCTACTTCTACTGCTCTCCCTTTCCCTTCCAGCCTTCCCTACCTTCCCTACGTTAGTTATTGACTTCCCTACGTTTGCCTTCCTTTTATCCATCTTCCTTCACGTTCTTGCCTTCTCTTCCTACGCTTTTCTTTTCCCTCAGATCTCTTCCCTCTATCTTTCTTTACCAACCAATTTCTTCCTTACCGACGGCTCGATGCCTTCCCGCTCGATCTCTACCCCCCTTCTCTCTGCCCCCTTCCTCACCCGTCTTTCCTCGCAAGTTCTCACCCCTGTTTTCTCTCCCCTTCCCTAAACCACCCTGTTCCAGTCCCAGCCCTTCTCTTCCTTGCCCTTCCCGTTCTCCCCCGTCCTTTTCACTTTTCCCTATCCTCCAACAAAAACGCGCCCGACGCTCCTGCCTCTTTCTAACCTCACTTCCCGTTATCCACTTTCTCACCTCCTGTTTCCCTTCAAGCGCGCCCCTTTTCTTTCACCTCAACTCTCACCCTTTCCGCACTTCACCCCCTTCCAGCACCCCACACTCGCTGCCTTTTCCTTTCACTCCACACTGCACTTTCTCTACGTATTCTCTCGCACTCTCTCACTACGTCTTAGCTATTTTACCACCGGAAACGGAAGCCCATAAACGTACAATGTTTTAACCCGTTTTGTATCATTCTGGATAGAAATATTTTAAACCCCATGTTGAACGTATATGTCCCATAAGGGATACTGACTTTTACAAAATAGCTACGCACACCAGGGTGGTTCAAAAATGAGCTTTTTTTTTAATCTGGACGCTCATGGAATATCATATGCCTTTTGAGTAAAAAAAATAGTACGCGTCAGCCCCGGCTCGAAAAAAAATGTTTATTACTGCCTCAAGGCCGTTGAAAATCCGAAAAAACCGCATTTTCGCTAATTTTAAAATGCAAATATCGGTCTGCTCTTCTAGATTAATCTTCCACAATTCAATCAAAACTGTTCTGTTGAATCGGAAGACTATGCGATTTTTTTTACAACTGCCTCATCACGGTTGAAATTTTGTCAAATTTTCTTTTTTTTTTAAATATTGAAATATTGAGCTGCTCATATGTTAAATTCTTGGTTATAACTTAACTAGAAATTACGAGAAATCCAGGCTCTGTGCGATATGATTTGGTACTGCGTCATCAATTTAAACCTATTTTTATCATCAAATTTTTATAATCTCTTCAGATCTCTATAGATCACGTTACTCTTGGAGTTTATATTAGATTTTTCTTTCATAAAAAGGCACACGAAATCCAGAGTCTCTGCGATAATATTTCCTACTGCCTCATCAATCAAAACATTTTTTTTTACGTGAAATTGTCTAAATTACGATAGGTTGCGTTGCCCTTGAAGGTTTTATTTCGTTTTAGCCTAACAAAAAATCACGCGAAACCTGGGGTCTGCATGATAGTGTATAGCATTGCCTCATCGATGTACATCTGTTTAATTTCTCCTTAATTAATAAATAAAATACCGAATTTCGTGATTTACGTTATTACCCAATTATTGACGACGCGATTGTTTCGCGATTAAAGCACCATGTCCACAAGCCACAGTACGCGAGTATAGCGCGTTGCGATGGTAACGCTGCAGCGTCGACTCTCTTCTAAACTCTCGCGTGAAACTATAGCACAATTGTAGGTAGATATTGTAAGTATATAGTAAGTAAATATGTTTAAATTGATGAGGCAGTACCAAATCTTATCGCACAGAGCCTGGATTTCTCGTAATTTCTAGTTAAGTTATAACCAAGAATTTAACATATGAGCAGCTCAATATTTCAATATTTAAAAGAAAAAAAGAAAATTTGACAAAATTTCAACCGTGATGAGGCAGTTGTAAACAAAATCGCATAGTCTTCCGATTCAACAGAACAGTTTTGATTGAATTGTGGAAGATTAATCTAGAAGAGCAGACCGATATGTGCATTTTAAAATTAGCAAAAATGCGGTTTTTTCGGATTTTCATCGGCCTTGAGGCAGTAGTAAACATTTTTTTTCGAGCCGGGGCTGACGCGTACTATTTTTTTTACTCAAAAGACACATGATATTCCATGAGCGTCCAGATTAAAAAAAAAATCTCATTTTTGAACCACTCTAACGCACACATATTCGAATTACTAATATAACGACAGATTCGAAATACAAATTTTAGAACAAATTTGAGTTTTGGTTAATCGGAACTACTTTGTGACCCTCCATGTTGGGTCTTGTAACGTGGAAAATTTCTCCCGTTCCATTATATCGTAAAAATCTCGCTAATTTTTATAATTGATGTCTTTCTTTTTGTCTTCTCGGAATTCTCTCGTAAATTCAGGCTATCGGGAATAATTGAGAAATAACCTAGTGCTCAGAAATCTCCCGGGAAGCTGAAGAACTGTAATATCGCACTTACTATTCTCGTAATTGTATTTTTATTTTTTTATTATGTTAACGAATCGCATTATATCATTCTCGCATTATCGAATATTTCTGCCTAACGCTGTCACCTTATTCTCTTCCTTTCTAAATTCCTTGCCAATAAGACCACGAAGATCGGCACAAAGAGGAAACGAAGGAAGACAAGGAGTATCCAACGCTCCCTCAACATGGGAGAGAAGGAGAAAGAAGATTCCTGTAGCTGCTCATGACAGCGCTAGAGCTGAGAAAGAAGGAAGACATACCGATTCCCAAGAGAGACAAGGAGAAGGATGTAACGGATCTATCGTCTACGGCCATCTACCGATTCACAGGAGACGGGTCGATAATAGAAAAATGGGTCGATGCCCTAATTATCGCCCGAGAACTTGTAATTCCCGAATCCTGCCGTGAAAAGGATGGCGCTATCGCTAGCAACGCGAGTAAGCCGAAATCAGCTAATCAGAGATTTCTGAGCCTTAGCAGAGCGTGGACGATTGTGGAAGTTGCCAGTGAGCAAAACCGAATACCCTTTTGGTGACCGATCACAGTGGTGAGTGCCTGCACAAGGTCTTATCTACGAATTTTTGGCATCCCGTTTAAAATCCTATCGCCTACCTTCCTATCGACTCCCTCATTACTATCTTCTGTCGCGTAGTTTCGAATTAGTGAAAACTTGACGTGTTAGTCGGAGGGCTCCCGACTAAACTATATTTTTTTTATTGGTTTCTTTCGTGCAATTAATGATTTTCTTTTTCTATGAATAAATTCAAATCTTCGTAATCCCGAGAAAGTCGTCTGGATTTAATTTTTTTATTTCCGAATTACTCAATCTAGACAACGGATTCCCTCTGGGAGGGTCTTTCAGCTCTCGTTGAGTTAGACCGGGCCCCCTCAGAGCAAATCCGCGTCCACTAGGACTGGCGCCTAATTTCGTATTTATTTTTCCCTTTTTTTTGTTCATGGTGAGCAACCGGCTCTGAGAAAGGGAAATTTGGAGCAACGCTACCAATTTTTGGCTGAGTTGGTAGGCGCGCTACAGTCTTCATATTTTTATAAATGTAAATGACTCGTTGATGCATCATTAAATTCTCAGAAACAATCAAATTCAGTATGTAAACTTTGTCACGGACACCTCTGTTCATAAGTCTCTCCCGTGATTCTCCGGCTCTCATCAGTCCCTCAACCTTTTATTGCTTTGCAAAAAAAAACGAGAAAAGGAAAACAAAAGAATTTGGTTCCCAATAGAATGGGTAACATTCAACAAATAAATCGAAGCGATCAAGGTGGAAAGCAGGAGGGCTCAGAGGGCTTGCGGGAAGTAAAGTCTCAGAGGAGATTCAGCCTTCGTATTCTGGAAAAGAGAGGGAAGGAAAAATGGAACAAAGGCTCGCGTGGCAGGATAAGACTAAGTCTATTGATATAACTAACAAGGAATCAATCCCAGGTCTTCCCGCCGATGTGCATGAAATTCAAATACGTTGTAAAGCTGGAAAATCTAAAAGACATGTATTCTATTATCTGCCTGTTATGTCTGAGAGACATCATCCTCAACTTTTATGACCGTTAGAAAAACGAAACATATTAGAAAGGACGGGCCGCAAGCTAACGAAACGCTGCTAAGTTTTAAATTATGCACTTTTAAGAGCAAATATCAAAAATTCAAAAACCAATTTTGAAATAAAACCAAATTTTTATTCAATTTTGAATATATTTTGTATTTATTATTAATTCCTATCAGTGTAATTAATTATTTAAAAAGTGTAAATTCTGTAAGGTTATAAAAAAGTGTACTTTACAAACTGAGTGATAAAGTGTCGAAGAACAATAAAACAGCAAAGCAGTGAAATAGTGAAATAGTGAAATAGTGTAATAGTGAAGCAGTGAAATAGTGTTATAGTATTAAAAAGCAAGTTGTCAACTGTTATTCGAAAAAATTAAAGATGAGTCGCAGGGAAAGAACACCATACAAAGATAGAAAACATTCAATTGGTCGTAGTAACAAAAGAAAGAGGGTCTGTAATGCAAACTCCAAGAAGACCAGCATAGAAATGCTGAGTGCATCGGCCAGAAAAATTAATTTAGAGGATTATTCCTCTTCTGAGTTTGAAGGATATCGACTCTTCAACTTGCAATTATTGTTCGACAGCATTCAAGAGAATACAAGTTGCAAGACATGTGGTGGAAACATTAAGATAGTGGAAGAAGAAAAAGAAGGACTTGGTGCAAAATACAGAATCGCTTGTGAAAATTGCGATAAGAAGGTTACTTTTCACAATTCTTTCCTAATAAATGGAAATGCTTATGATGTGAATCGTAAAAGTATCCTGGCAATGAAATGTATTGGGCAAGGACACGCACAGGACTGAATACATTCTGTGGAATTATGGATTTACCTCCACCTGTACAAATATCAACATACAGGAAGATACAGAAGACAATGAAAGAAGCTGCAACTGGAGTATTAGACGACATCATGAAGACAAATGTGGAAGAAGAAATTAGAATGTCGAGACAAACAGAAATAGAAGAACCACAACCCAGCACGAGCACCGATGTTCCTAAGAAGTACCAATTTATTGTACAGTGCGACGCATTTTGGCAGATAAGAGGGTACAGTTCTCGAAATGGAATTTGTACCATAATTGGAACTGAAACTGGGCAAATACTTGACCAAGAAGTCTTGTCGTCTTATTGCCATGAATGTACAAAGTGAGAAGATTCCTATGGAAAACCAGAAGGTGCACAATGGAAACTTGGTTTTCGACTCACAAAGGAGCATGTCAACGTAATTATACAGGATCAGCAGGAGGAATGGAATCGCAAGGACTCATCAACATATTTAAAAGATCTGAAGAGAAATATAATATGCAATATACTAGATATATTGGAGATGGTGATTCGAAAGCCTATCTCAATGTGTGTAAGGCAAAACCGTATGGTGATAATGTTGCCACTACAAAAATGGAATGTATCGGTCATGTACAGAAAAGACTTGGCACAAAGATGAGAAGACTAAAAGCCATTTCTAAAAGGAAAAAGTTATCAGATGGAAAATCTCTTGGCGGAAAAGGCCACCTTACCGATGCAGAGATCGACAAGATGCAAAGTTACTATGGCAATGCAATCCGTAGTAACTTGGAATCAGTGGAGAATATGAAAGATGCTATTTGGACCATTTAGTACCACAAAAGCTCATCCGATGAGAAGCCGCAGCACTAATTTTGCCCTGGCGGACAAATTTCTTGGTGCAAATACAAGAAATAAGAAGCAAAAGGAGCACTGGGAAATTTCAAACACTCGAAGACGTTACCACCAGCTGTAATGGAATCAATCAAGTCCATCTTTGAAGATCTGACGTCAACGGAACTTTTAAAACGCTGTTTAGGAGGAAAAACGCAAAATGCAAACGAATCTTTCCACAATATCTTGTGGAGATATTGTCCAAAAGTAATATTTGTTGGTTGCGACATGTTACGTACATCAACCGCACTTGCTTCTATACATTTTGGAAAAGGCATTAGCGGAATTTTAAAAGTCATGAAAAACCTGCAGTTGACGACCGGAAAACGTGCAATTGCTGCAGCAAAAGAAAAGGACAGGATTCGTGTAAAGACAGCAGAATTGCGAGCAAAAGCTAATAGAAAAACTGCAAGAATTGCTCGTAGAAGAAAAGTTTTGCAACAACAGGAAGGTACCAAAGAAGAAGTGCAATATGGAGCTGGTGCTTTTTAGAGACAGTGATGAGTGAAATATATATATACAGGGTGTCCCAAAAGTATGAGAACAGTGAAATATCTTGGATGGGAAGCATTTTCGGAGAATATGGCCAACACAAAAGTTGTAGCATTTTCGACGCCCGATCTAATGATGATCTTGACTTTGACCTTGACCAAAATCTTCAAGGTACTCCAAAGTGAAGCCAAATTTTTTAAATAGAAACATCTATTTTATACCCCGAGAAATTAAAGAGCGGGAAATTTTGTGTTCAGATATGACCTTGGCGATCGAAAATTTGACCTTGGAAGGCCATGGCGGTGTCAAACAACGTACAGTAAGATAACTCAACTGATATGCATGACACGGAAAATTTCCAACGCAAGAATTGTAGCATTTTCGGCACCCGATCGAACAGTAACTTTGACTTTGACCTTGAACATAACCTTTCAGGTCATTTTTAAGTAAAGTCGATTTTTTACAACGGGAACTCCTATTTCTAACCCCGGGAAATGAAAGAGCAGAAAATTTTACGCCCGGGTATGAGCTTCGCGATCGAAAATTTGACAGAGTGCTGATTCCGAAAGGGTTAGAGATCTTAATTACAGCAGGTGTTCAAAATGTTCTCCATTAACTTCTTGGCAATGTCCAAGACGAACGTAGAAATTTTGAATCGTCCTCTTTATCATTTCAGGTGGTATATCTGTACAAGTGTCTGTTATTCTGTGTCTCAATTCTTCCAAATCTTGAGGTTTGGTAAAATAAACTTTGCTTTCTACATAGCCCCAAAGAAAAAAATCGAGTGGAGTAAGATCAAGCGACCTTGCTGGCCATTCAATTGCTCCTCTTCGGCCTATCCACCGATTATGAAAAATATCATTCAAATAGTTCCTAACAATCAGTCGAAAGTGGGGTGGTGCTCCATCTTGCTGAAACCAAACCTCTTCAAAATCATCACCAGCTATCTCCTGAATTGCTGGAACTATCTGATCCATCAACAACTGTAAGTATTTTACGTCATCTAGATTTCCATCTATGAAAAAAGGCACAATAACTTTATCCCTAAATAGCTCTGCCCAAACATTTAACTTCTGCGGTCGCTGTGTGTGTGCTTCAAGAATCGTATGAGGGTTTTCGTTGCTCCAATATCTGCAATTGTGACGATTGACATTTCCATTCAGTTCAAAAGTCGCTTCATCTGAAAAGACGATTCGCGAGAGAAAATTGGGGTTTTGAACAATCTTTTCCATCATAATTTCGCAAAATTCAATTCTTCGATCCGGATCATCTTCATTTAACTCTTGGTGAAAGTGCATTTTATAAGGGTGAAATTTTAAAAGTTCTAAATTTATATGAACTGAAGTCTTACTCATTTGAAGCTGCTCACTAGCTTGTCTCGCAGACAATTCGTTATGTTCAGTAAATGTTTGGGCTACTTCAACTTGTCGATCTTCTACTGTTTCGGATTTCGGCCTTCCAGATTTTGGACGGTTTTTATTTGTCCTGGTTTCTTCAAATCGTTTGATGGTACGAGACACAGTTGACCGATGGATACCTACTTGGCCTTCACGGAAAGTTGCATTAAACAGAGCCACCACATCATCATACGACCTTACTCTATCCCCCTATCCTCTCATCATTAAAAGTGAAACTTTTTCCTGCTCTGTTA
Source organism: Gasteruption jaculator (assembly GCA_949825005.1). Lineage (NCBI taxonomy): Eukaryota > Metazoa > Arthropoda > Insecta > Hymenoptera > Gasteruptiidae > Gasteruption > Gasteruption jaculator. Next base: position 1,711,365 of record OX463769.1, on the reverse strand, counting down.
AAGAAGCCATTAGAAAAAAGGCAAAAGGATTGTTGAACTATACTGCGATAGATTGAACTTTGATTATTCGCTAAGGTACTAATGAGAAAACCAACCGGTGCACAGCAAAAGAAGCTTCGCTAATTATCCTGATAAGGACTGTTAACACGTTGACTGTCACGAATGTTTACAAGTTGTTAGGGCTGCCTGACAATACAACCGAGCCTTCAAAATTATTTTTGCGTACGGTGATATAATGCTGACTTCGTTGAACCGAAGGCTCGATTGTATTGTCAGGCAATTCTAACAACTTGTAAATATTCGTGACAGTCAACGTGTTAACAGTCCTTATCAGGATAGTTAGCGAAGCTTCTTTTGCTGTGCACCGGTTGGTTTTTTCATTCTGTTCAACGAAATCAGTTCAACGAATTAACACTCTGTCAAGCTCATACCCGGGCGTAAAATTTTCCGTTCTTTCATTTCCCGGGGTTAGAAATAGGGGTTCCCGTTTTAAAAAATCGACTTTCCTTAAAAATGACCTGAAAGGTTATGTTCAAAGTCAAAGTCAAGGTCACTGTTCGATCGGGTGTCGAAAATGGTAGAATTCTTGCGTTGGTCATATTCACCGAAAATGCTTCCCATTCAAGATATTTCACTGTTCCCATACTTTTGGGCCACCCTGTATAATAAAATAAAATATAATGAAATAAAATATAGTCAACAATGGAAGAACCAGTGTTATAAAAGTGTTAGTGATAAAAAAGTGATAATATAATAAATGGTTTTTTGTTACAAACAGATAAAAATTCATCAAGTGAAGACGACCGGAAGATTTCCCACAATCCACAACACTTTTCATCTTGAAGAAAATAACCAAGATTTCCAAGGATGAAAAAAACAAGGGACGTAAATATGTGCAAACATTTCATTTTAAAGTTAGCCTTGCATTTCAACAAATTTCAAATACTTTTTTCAGGTTTTTTTCGTAGCTGTAAGAACCATGGACAACATAACCAAAGAAAGAGGTTATGGTGACTGATCTACATTTAATTTTGAGGTAGGTTATGGACCAGAAGTGTAACATAACCTCAACCTGTCAGAAGAAGCAGTAAGAGAAACAGACGATCGAAAAAGATAAGTAAGTATAAAATAAAATAAAATAAAAAAATATATATACTTATTATACTAATATATATATATATATATATTGTGATGGGGGTTTTACGAACCCCATCCACAAGTAAAAGAGTAAATAACGCAGCGTCCTACCGGTAAAGGCGTCGAACGCGGGAATCGGGGAATTCGAATCCCGGGTGACCGGTAAGGCACCTTCGTACCCCCTGGGCAACCACACATAACCTCTAGCCTGTCACTTCTGCCGCTCGTTCTTTTTCCATGAGTTCACCGAATTATCGATCCGGGATCGACCGCCGAACAACGCGGGAATAGAAGCCGGGAAGACGGACGGCCATATTGCGACGCGGCAACCGGGAGCCATTCAAAGTTCCGGCTACCGTTCCGAGGGAGATACCCTCCTGGCACCCTCAAGGAAGGGGAAAAACCACCGGCCCGATCCCTGCCTCACCGGAGCAAGGGGTAACACCGGACCCAGGCGTTCCGGAAGAAACGACGCCCGGGAAAACGTCGACCGGGAGCAACCGGATTCGAACCGTCCCGCGCCGGCTGGGAAGCGACGATTAGTTCGGAGGGCAGCACCGGACGGACCGGCGAGGCTCCAGCGCTGCGATCCACGGTCGATCGTCCCCCTCTCCGAGGAGAACCGCGGAGCGAGTCATTCTCGCGTTCGTCGCCATCTACTACGGACGTTTACGCCATTTTGGGGAAGTTTTTGGACGTTTGGTTGAGAGGACGAGCGGAAGGTGTAGGAGGATTCCGGAAGGTTTAAAAGGTTCGTGAGCGGAGCTTACGCTAGCTCCTCGTATTTCTTTACGCGCCTTGTTCTTTTCTTTTTTTTTGTAGTTTCGTTTATTTTCGTTATCCGGCACGTGGCCGGTAGAGTTCCGGGGGAGAAAGGAAGCGTCCTTTCCCCTTTAAGTTCCGGTTCCGGGTGTCCGGGCCGGAAACGGTTGCCCAGGGGAACTTCTCGGCCTCTCCGGGAGTTCCTCCCATTTTGCGTGTGTGTGTGAGAGTGAGAGAGAGAGTGCGTACGTGGTGAGAGAAGCGTGCGAGGCGGTAGCGTTCCGACCGCCATTTTGAGACGCCGGGTGAAATCCGAAATTTCTCCCGTTAACGGTTTTCTCATTAGTAATAGACTATTACTTTAGTATTAATGTTATTTGCTTTTTCTTATGCCAAGAATATTTGTACCGGCGATCCGGGTTATCGATAGTTTTGCCGATTATTTCTTTTTATGTTATTTCTTTTTGATGTTCGGTGTTATTTGGTTTGACCGGAAATAAAGCTCCGGATTATATTAGATTCCGGGAGTTCTTATTCATTTTCCCGGTCCCCAAATTTTCTTTTCGTAGATTTTCAGCACCCAGCACGGCCAGGTCGCCCCTGGCTGGCGCCCAACGGAAGATCAGAAGTGCACGTGGTGGAGGTTGCCCGACCCTCCCGAATTCCACGTCACAAATTGGCGCCCAACGTGGGGCCCACGATAAACTAAAAACGTTAAATAATTCGGGCAATTCGTTTAGAAACGTTTAGTAGTTATTTTCATTCGGTCCGTTAAAATTTAGATTTAGCCCACGTTGCGCGCAATTTGCAACTACGTCACAAATTGGCGCCCAACGTGGGGCCCACGATAAACTAAAAACGTTAAATAATTCGGGTTTTCCTTCTTTTTCGTTTTTCCTTCTTTTTCCGGAATTCCGGCATTTCTCGTTGTGTCCGGAAGGCCGGTAGAACGTGCTGGGTGTGCTTCGGGAACTTTCCAGAACGGTCTGGATGGTTCTAGAAGAACGTAATTTTTACTTTTCGGTCCGTTTTTCGATAAAAACTACTTCTTTTTCAAAAATAATTTTTGAATTCCGTTCTTTTTCGTAACGCGCTAATATTTTTTTCTTTGAAAAATTATTTTTAACGTAAAATTTCTTTTCGTTGTCGTTGAATTGTAACTTAGCCCACGTTGCGCTTAATTTGCAACTACGTCACAAATTGTCGCCCAACGTGAGGCCCACGATAAGTTAAAAACTTTTATTTTCTTTTGAATAGAATTTCGAACCGTTTAGAGGCAGTTATTTTTTTTTTTTCTCTTTTCGCGTAGAAAGAAACCGTTCTCTATTTCGTAAATTTCTCTTATTCTTCTCTCATCTCTCTCTCTATCGCTCGCTCTTGCATAAAAATCGGGACCGTTCTCCCGATTCGAACCGAATTTTTAGGCGATTCTAAAAATTGTTTTTCTTTTTTTTGTGTGTTTTCTTGTGTTGTCGAATAAAGATTGCATGCATTAAAAAACTTATTTCTCCAACCTCTCCTCCCAAACCATTAACGGGTGGTTACCGAACGATTATTTCGGGTTCGAATAAACGACTTTCCGAATATCTTTTTTGTTAAGACCTAAAGATTCTTCTTTTTATTCGAAAAACTTTTTCTGTACGTGAGTGGTGTTGCTCGAGCCGCGCCGCGAATAAAAGACAATGAGTCATTCATCGGTTTACGAGGGCAAATGGATGCACTTTTCGTGGGAAGACATTGATTTATCTTCGCACCACACCGGGAGTATCCGGTCCCACCCGGATGACTGGGACCCATCATTTTCGGGATCCAGAGAACGCGAAACCGGACCGATGCCGGAACGACCATCCTCCCATCCACAGAACGAGGACCACTTCTTCGTCGAAATGGAAACAGGTCACACGACGCTACCGTTGCGGATGGAATTGGTGAGGGACGAGACCCATCTACCCGAACGAACACGAGAATCAACGAAAAGGGCGACTACTCGCCAGACGCCCTCCGAGTTTCCCCGTTGTGAAACTCGGGTCGACCCCCGGGCCTACGAAAGCGGGTACCGGACGCACACCGGGGACGACCGCCAAGAGATGATGCTGGGTGAACGAACAGTTGCCAGCATATACCCCGGTGCCAGTACCAGTAGGAGCCGGAACGAGAGGGGGCAATCCACGAGAGGATCCCCAAAGGAGGAAGAATTACCAGGATGTAACGCCGACTTCCTCCGTAACTATCCACCGAGAACACATTATCTCTGGGATAGGACCCCGCCGCTAGAGGAAAACTATAGACCACCTCCAGCTGAAGAATTTCCTCTGTATCCGGATCAAACCAGGAGAAGAGGGAACGACGAAAGGCATCCGGACGCGACCGGAGTACGAGACCGGAGAAGACCGGATGGAATTCGGGACGCCGTACAGACCGACCGGGGAACAGACCGGATTCATTACGAATTGGACCGGACGTATGGGAATTATGACACTCCAGGACCCCTGCCGGACTTACGGAAACGGCTTACGTCTCAAGGAGGGGGTACCAACGCTACCTTGTGGTTACCCCCACATTCGATTAACGTACCGGTCTCAGCCACAACGACGACTACGACGGTGACGTATACGAGGACGAGCCCGATTTGCTCTTACGTTACCAACCGCACGATCCCACCGCGTGAGGACAGCCTGACACAACCTCAACGGGGGAACAACACGCCGCTTCAACACCGGGATGAAGATCATCACCGGCTGAATCGACCGGACATCGCCGAAGCTCCGGAACAACGAAGTGAGGACCGGCTGCTACAAGACACCCGGCCTCAGACTCGCCCGGTGGAACGCCGTTACGAGGACGAACGGGACGGGCCCCGACACGCCGCAACGCATCCTGGTTACGACAACGAGGAACGACGACGTGAGGAATTACTTCGGGAGTACGACCGCCGAGAACGTCAAAGTATCACGGACCTCCTCGATAAGATCGATACGCACCTCCGGCTGAAGTACCGGATACAGATCCACCGGTACTACATCCGGTCCATAGAAGAATTAATGGAACGTGCACAAGATCTGGAGGCCTCGTGGGAGAACTTCCAGCAACTCCGGGACCCGCCACCGAAGGAGGACACGCCAATCCGGGAATTCGCTCCCTACAGCGAAAAACGGGATCCTCCAGCGAAGACCAGTAGATTCTCCTCACGGGACACCGACACGAAGAATCCAGGGAAGGGAAACCACTGGAAAGAATCCGGAAGCAAACCGGAAACGACCCCTTCCTCCTCCGGCCAAAGACGTCGCCAGAGGGCCGGACCATCGAAACCAGCAGAAAAACGCAAAATCGTCTGCTGGAACTGCAAGGAGGAAGGCCATGGACTTCGGTCGTGCCCGAAGCCACGTAAACCGGACCACTGCTACCAATGTGAAAATCATGGTTCGGTACTACCATCCTGCAAACGCTGCGCGGGAAACGGAAAAGGGGAATGACGTGCCTAATCCCGACGTCATCTCCCAACGCAAATGGGATTAACCACCGGGGATCTCCTGAAACGGAATCTCCGGACGACTTCGTCCGAAAATCAGGGATTCTTCCGGAGGAGCGGACCCCATTCCCCCTCCGGGCCGAAGATGAATCAACAGCGAGGGACCCGGAAGATTCGGGAACGCCGACGACCGGAAACCGGCTCCTTATCCGGCATCATTAATTAGAAGACGGAGCAACCGGTGTAAAATTATTTCGTAACCACCCTCCTGTCCGAATCCCTGGTGAAAGTAGTAATTACTAGAAATCCTAACTGATAAACTCCTTTACATGTCATCACAGGGTATTTAAAATGATTAGGATCGCCTAATCATTGCGTTCGTATTTTTGTATTCTTAATTGAAGTTAATTTAAATCTTAGTTCGTATTACTTTATTTCGTTTTACTTTTGCTTTTGCTTGGTTGTTGCCAGGGGTTACGACGTGCCCTTTCTTTACCGGAACTGCGTAAAGCTAAAATTTCGTTCTTTCGTCTTATTAAACGAGGAGCTTTTAAAGACTCGCCACCCCTTCCGGGATAGCTCGTCGCAAGAGGGGGGGGGGTGTGATGGGGGTTTTACGAACCCCATCCACAAGTAAAAGAGTAAATAACGCAGCGTCCTACCGGTAAAGGCGTCGAACGCGGGAATCGGGGAATTCGAATCCCGGGTGACCGGTAAGGCACCTTCGTACCCCCTGGGCAACCACACATAACCTCTAGCCTGTCACTTCTGCCGCTCGTTCTTTTTCCATGAGTTCACCGAATTATCGATCCGGGATCGACCGCCGAACAACGCGGGAATAGAAGCCGGGAAGACGGACGGCCATATTGCGACGCGGCAACCGGGAGCCATTCAAAGTTCCGGCTACCGTTCCGAGGGAGATACCCTCCTGGCACCCTCAAGGAAGGGGAAAAACCACCGGCCCGATCCCTGCCTCACCGGAGCAAGGGGTAACACCGGACCCAGGCGTTCCGGAAGAAACGACGCCCGGGAAAACGTCGACCGGGAGCAACCGGATTCGAACCGTCCCGCGCCGGCTGGGAAGCGACGATTAGTTCGGAGGGCAGTACCGGACGGACCGGCGAGGCTCCAGCGCTGCGATCCACGGTCGATCGTCCCCCTCTCCGAGGAGAACCGCGGAGCGAGTCATTCTCGCGTTCGTCGCCATCTACTACGGACGTTTACGCCATTTTGGGGAAGTTTTTGGACGTTTGGTTGAGAGGACGAGCGGAAGGTGTAGGAGGATTCCGGAAGGTTTAAAAGGTTCGTGAGCGGAGCTTACGCTAGCTCCTCGTATTTCTTTACGCGCCTTGTTCTTTTCTTTTTTTTTGTAGTTTCGTTTATTTTCGTTATCCGGCACGTGGCCGGTAGAGTTCCGGGGGAGAAAGGAAGCGTCCTTTCCCCTTTAAGTTCCGGTTCCGGGTGTCCGGGCCGGAAACGGTTGCCCAGGGGAACTTCTCGGCCTCTCCGGGAGTTCCTCCCATTTTGCGTGTGTGTGTGAGAGTGAGAGAGAGAGTGCGTACGTGGTGAGAGAAGCGTGCGAGGCGGTAGCGTTCCGACCGCCATTTTGAGACGCCGGGTGAAATCCGAAATTTCTCCCGTTAACGGTTTTCTCATTAGTAATAGACTATTACTTTAGTATTAATGTTATTTGCTTTTTCTTATGCCAAGAATATTTGTACCGGCGATCCGGGTTATCGATAGTTTTGCCGATTATTTCTTTTTATGTTATTTCTTTTTGATGTTCGGTGTTATTTGGTTTGACCGGAAATAAAGCTCCGGATTATATTAGATTCCGGGAGTTCTTATTCATTTTCCCGGTCCCCAAATTTTCTTTTCGTAGATTTTCAGCACCCAGCACGGCCAGGTCGCCCCTGGCTGGCGCCCAACGGAAGATCAGAAGTGCACGTGGTGGAGGTTGCCCGACCCTCCCGAATTCCACGTCACAATATATATAAAATAGATATGTATTTAATATATATATTTACTACACTTAAATAAGTGTATTTGAATATATATGCATTTACCAACGTATATATAATATATTCATACATTTATTTTAATTAGTTTGAATACATTTTTGTTGCAGATTCATGCTGCTTGATCTTGCAGAGTGCAGAAATGTAAGTAAATTAATATTTATCATGTTAATAATAATGATAGTAATATTTGAATGTGAGGTGAACAATAAGTATGTGTTTATCCACAAAATATTTGTACCACATTTTATGTATCCACAAAATATAGTACAAATATTAAAATCATAAACTTAACATTTCGCTAATAACTTTCTTTTAAATTTTCCAGGAAACATGTTTTTCGTGATTCGAGGAGTACCGATTGACCAATTTGCCTCGACAAGGTCTCATTTTATTCGGAGGAAGACCCTTTATGGAATGAGTGTTAGAATTTTTGAAGAAGTAAGTAAAAAAAAGTTACAATACTTTTTATCACGTAATTTTGATTTTTGTTTCGTTTTTGAGTTTAAAAAGTTCATAACTTTTGTAATTTTTTTTTCTTTTCAGATTCCCACACTCATACTATAAAGGATGATCTTCCAACGAAAATGAGCCATTGCGAAGTCAAATCGGTCAATCGGTACTCCTCGAAACTTACGACAAATGGAAATTTGTAATATATTTCTAGTATGTTTATACTACATACTAGGGATTTGAAAATATATATATATATATATATATATATATATATATATATATATATATATATATATATATATATATATATATGAACTTTTGTATATATTGTAACAGGGAATATCGATTCCCTGATACAAAGATCTCGAACCTCCCACGCACTTTCCCCACGACTATTCGCGCCGCGAAATTCAATCGATACGATCGATCGGCATGGATCGATCGCATATACGTCCACCGTGGAAGTCAACAAACACTTAGGTTAAGTTATTCCGCGGTGTAAGAGCGACACAATATATTGTTAGAATTAAGGCGGCCGAAATATAGATTAGATTCGCATTAGAGATCGTAGCGTCGATAAGAGTAGGTTCGGAACGGGCCGAGGCGAGTCGCGATAACCGAACACGAGGCGCCATCTGTCGAAGACGACGGGGACCAGACTTTCGACCACGTGGAGATTCGTCGCGGAGACGAACCGGCACTGACGTCATCAGAACCACGTCAGACGAAGCAGCCGTTGGTGGAAGGAGCAAAGTCGACCCCGGAACACTCCAGGAAGGATTTTCGACGTCGTCCCAGCGGGGAAAAATCGAAAGACGTTTTCTCCGAAGCAATGGGGATCGTCTCTACCGCAAAGTCGAGGCCAACGCGGAGTTCCGTCCACCAGAAGGCTCGTAGATGACTCGAGGGGTACGAGTCGTCACTCGCAGCCAATGAGGAGGCTCGTAGCCCCGAGATCGAGAAGAAGACGCCGGAAGTGAAGCCGACTTCTTCACTTCTACGCTGGACGTAAACCCATAAGCACGTGCCCACGCGGATAAAGAGAGAGAGAGAAAGAAAGAGAGAACGCGAAGGAGGAAGACGACCCGGTCGAGGGACAAATATCCCATTTTTACGACGTCGTCGACGGAGCAGAGGACGCCACCCGGGACCCAGAACGGAGAAAGCGTGAGTCCCGTATTCGTTATCGCCGAAAAGGAAACGAGCGAGCTCAGGAGGTCGAGCCACCTGATTCGACAGATGGCCATCTTGAGTGAGCTCGTCGCGCCGTTCGCGACACCTCGCCCCGTTTCTTTGTTTTTTCGTTATTTCTTAGTATTCATTTTGTAGGATTTTCTTTTGTTTTATTTCGACTATTTTGTTATCGGCAAATATATTTATTTTCATTTTATTTTGTTTGTCGAACGTGTCGTTTATGCGAACCCTCCCCTCTACCATTTTCGTTTCCTGAGTTAGATCGCGGTGCATAGCACCTGGCGCCCACGATCGAGCCCTTTTCTCGTTATTTCGATTTCAGGATTTCAGGGCGATTGTGACGTGTGGGGTGTGTCGACACCCCCCAACGAAGGGATTGTGAGATCCACGTCACAATATATACACATATATTTCCATAATAAAAGGTATGGAAAAAAATTAATATACTTTTTTTTTTACGGGTGACCTAACCCCCTTAACCCATTAACGCCTGAAAGACCAATCTGCAGACTATTACTTTTGAGCTTACTGTACGGATACAATTCGATTAAAAGAAAAAAAGCAAAACATGGAATTTATAGTTTTTTTAATGCTCTTTCAGATGGTGTTATTGGAAATATGAAAACAAAATTTTTGAGTACTCTAAAATGGAGTTGAATGGTAAAAAACGTTGGAAAAAAAATTTTTTCTTTAATTAAATTTTTCGGGAACTTGCCGTTATGGAATTATCTTGAAACCAGAGTAGACGGGGGATGCGATGTCTGAACTTTAGAAATATGTATTGACAAATGTTTTTCCCTCAGCTGGGTGATCCAAAATGGCGACCAAAGTGAACAATTTTTTTCAATATCTGTCGAACGCTTGAACTAATAAACTATTAATATTACGAAAAAAATTTTAAGAATAAAAAGTGTTTAGAATTTGTCAAGGAGTATCCCAGAATTTTTTCAGATTATTTTGACGCATTTAAAAAAATTTGTTTACACAAAATTTCTATAAATTTAAAAAAATTCACAGAAAATTCTATGAAAATTCTAGAGTGTTCCTCTGACAGTTCTAAGCTTTTTTTATACTTGTCAATTTTTTCTAAAAGTTGATAGTTTTTGAGTAAAAAAATCTAAATTGGCACTAAAATTTACACGTATCGAATGCGGTAGATCTTTTACTCAAAAACTATCAACTTTAAAAAAAAATTGACTAGTATTAAAAAAGCTTAGAATTATCAAAGGGACTCTCTAGAAATTATATGGAATTTTCTGTGAATTATTTAAATTTATAAAAATTTTGTGTTAAAAAATTTATGTAAATGCGTCAAAAAAAGCGCTGTCACCTACTTTATTGCTTTGTATTTTTTGGCCTCTTACTGCTGCTATCTGCCTTCGGCCATCCTTTGTTCCAGCCCAGTTGTTTGTGTAAGTACACCTCTCTACCTTACGTTAGTTGCAAACCTGGGCAACGTATGTGCCAAATTCTGCACTTTTTCGTGTGCACTTTTCTACCCTAACGTTAATTCTACGGAATGGCTAGTTTTGGCGGTTCAACAGTTTTGTCTACTTCTTCTGTGCCTGCCTCGTAATTGGCTGTAACGTTTCGATCATCCGCCGATTTAGCCCACGAATTGCGCGAGGTGTAAGACCCCATCTTCCATCCCAGCTGCGCTGACATCTACCTCACGCCATCTGGAATTCGACAGTGCTACCGCACAGGTCTTCCATTGTTACTCAGGAGAATCGGTAAGGTGTCCAAGGACCGTTCAGCGGTTCTATCATCTTCCTTCATCGGCGCCCAACCCTCACTACTTGCCAACTACCGCTTTCTTCTACCACCACTACCGCCACCGTTACTACCACCATCACTACTTGCTCTTACTCGCCTTCAACAGCTGCTGCTACATTATCGTCGCAATCGCCTCTCTCATCCGTCTTACCAATCAGTTTGCCGCCGGCTTCGGGCATAAGTCAGCACCCTGATGGAAAAAATGGATTCCCTCTGTAGGCTGATTTGTACCCCCGAGGACCGAAACACAGCCTCTCTTAACCTCCAAGGACCCCCGGTACAAAATTTTGTACGTAATAAAGTTCATCCCTGAAGCCCCAACATAAAGAAAATTGCATAGTATGTAGCGTGCCTATCAACTTCCCCAAAAAAAATTGGTAGCGTTGCCCCAAATCGCCACTCTCAGAGCCTTTTGCTCACCATAAACAAAAAAAAGGAAGAATAAATACGAAATTGGGCGTCAGTCCTTGTGGACGTGGATTTGCTTTAAGGGGGCCCGGTCTAGCACAGTGAGCACAGTGATCCAGACGAATTTCTTTTTCGGGATTAATAACAAAGAAAATCATATTAGTCGATTTTTTTGGTCGGAAAACGATTGTAGTCAGTAAAAAAAATTATTTATTTGTAACGTTTCGGTTTGATTTCAAAGCCATCTTTAGACATCTACAATAAAAAAATTATAAAGAAATCAAAATTAAAAGTTTTAATAAATTATAATGTTCCAGAAAGGGTAACCCTTTCTCAAGCGTCACAAATAAAAATGAAACAATGATCCTTGATAAACCCACAGTTAATCAAGGGATCAGGACAATTATCACTATAGACTCACTATCATTAAAAAAAAAATAAACATTAGCTTTACATACAGGGTGTGCGACATTCGATATCGAAGCCGAAAGGTGGTAACAGAGGGCGAAAATTGGAGACGAAAAGTCAAATACCATTTTCCGAAATTCGGAATAATTACCGAGTTATTAATTAAAACTTCTGGCCAATCAAAATGTCCCATTAGATTTTGGTGGACGTGATAAAAGTAGACTCGAATCTACTTGTCGTCGGTAAATAAGGTAGTAATAGTAATAATAACAAAAGAAGTAAAACGGTGACACCAACACATTCAAGATCTTGCTTCTGTTGTTACCACTAACACATTACTACGATTATGATATGGTATCGTCGGAAACAAAATATGTACAAGGGGTAATAGTAGTAGTAATAACGTAAGAAATTAAATGACGAAAATCAAACTTTGAAATTCTTTATTCTGTTATTAATTCTACTATTACCACGACCAATACTGCTACCATTATTATCCTTATTATTATTATTATTAGTATTATTGATCAAGCTTTCTCGCAATGCGAAGAATAAGGTGCCATCACATCCGCGACGATATATCGTGATCTTGATCTCAAAATTAACTATTGAAATAAAATTGGCATTACATTATTCTGCCTTTCCTCCGTAATATGCTTCATTTTGAATTTTATAAATATCATTTTTAGTTTGGTTTTAATGAGCTTTTTTCCCCAAACCTTACAAGGAAGAGTTCCTATCCCGACCTTACCGATATCAATAATTTTCTAATGTGTTGTAGTACTCGAAAAAATTAGAGACACGTATTTTTTTATGTGCCGACATCCACTCTAAAGGGGTAAAAACTACCCCTAAAGTTTTATCCGAAAATCATTTATTTATTATATCTCGGCTTCTAATTAATATTTCGTAATGAAACAAAGTGGAAAATATTTGCGATAAGAGGTCGAAGATATTAGGTGTGTTTATGACCCTAAGGGTAGCGACCCTCATTTTATATTTGAAGAAAACTAAATTTCTTGTTTTTTTCTTCATAAAAAATAGGGTATGAACTAAAAAAATAAAGAAGAGCATTTCCATTTACTCTATCGAATATATCAGTTGTCGTGTTTCAGGATTTTTTAAGCAACCACCCCCAAATACCGTATACTACCCCTTAAAGTGATACACCGCATGTAAATTTCGGTCGGCCGGTCGAATCGACCCCCACCCCGCGGTGGTGGCCAAAAAACAATTTTTTCAGGTTTTATTTTTTTTAACCACCCGATTGATGAAAATTCAGAAAAAAATCGGGACTATAATTGGTAATAAGGGCTTTTTAGGGAAATTTTTTCAAACACCCACACAATCACCTGCCCTAAAAAAGAATAAATAAAACTAAAAATCGAAAAACAACCCCGAAAGTTCCCAGGTAGCTGAACTTTTTTTCACGGAATATTGTAGCCCGTGATGAACTCTACACCCCAATATTTTCTTCCGATTTTTTCGAGCGTGGCTTCACTTAAAAAATCGATTTTTCGCTTTTTTTCGCCATATTTCATGGGTTTTCCGACTTTTACGCAGCGGGGAAAAATTTTCAAGGTCAAATGCACCCCAGAATCGGAATCTACCGAAAATTTGACATAAGTATGGATATCTGAACAATCGCGATTTGCCCATTATTCCGGGTTTTTCCAGCTCAAAAACCGTTTTTGTCCCCAAAAAACTGTTATTTCGGCGGTATTTCAAGATTACCTCGGTCAAAAATGCAATTTTTATTGTAAATTTTTTTTATTTATAGTTTCATTATTCCTTTAGTTTCAATCTCCATCGCTATCTTCGTCGAAGACAGTATTGTAATTATTTATACTGTAGCGCGACTGCCCTTTTGCCAAAAGATTTTCGAATATTTTAATACAGTCGCGAAACAAATGCCTCACTCAGAGAATAAGAGAAAAAAAAGAGTAATAGTCCAAAAGAAAATTCTTACAACTAACGAGTAGGGAGTATGGGAGGGAGTGTTGGGCGCCAGTCCGAATTTCGGACGCGGAATTCCTCTGAGGGGGCCCGGGCTAACACAGGAAGAGCGTGAAACCCACTCAGAGGAAGTCCGTTGTTTGATCTGAAAATAATGGAAGGCTCAAACGACTATAATCTTATTAAACTAATTTATTAGCACTACTCAAAAATAACAGAAGAGAACTATTTTCAAAATTTCGGGAATGGACGATCTGAATTGAAATCTCAGAAGTCAAAAGAAATACTTGATAGCAATTTTACTTCACAAAGCAACCGTCAGCAGAAGGTTGAATAATCAGAGATCGAATCTTACGTATTACTGGTGCACTCATTGGCACTCCTCATATTACGCGAAAACCGGGAACACTCGGACTCACAAAGTAATCAAACTCTCATTAATTAACATTAAATTAATTTAAGAGTAACAATAGGCGCGATAGGATAGCCGGATTCAGAGGTCATTCAATGACCTTCAGGGTAGTCTATCGAACAAAGTCACGAAAGACGAGATCCGTAACGGACACTCGTAAGCCGGAAGAAAGGTAGGACGGGAATACTTTAAGAATACTCAAGAATGAGGAAAAAGGGCGCTTGCCAATAACTCGCAGTACCAAGGAGATGACCGCACTCACCGCAAACACGTCACTTGCCTCGTTTCTCGATTTTATTCCCGAAAGAAAATGTCGAAATCGCTCGGCGTCACCAATAACTGATCCGTGCAGGACAATAGCTCAGGAATATCTGCCGGTTCCCGGCTATGGCGTCCTTCGTCCTGTGCGATAGCGCCCTCTTGGCGTTGACCGATTCAGGAATTAATTTCTCCAGTAGCGCAGTTTTATCGACCCGTTATCATTATAGATCTTCTATGATAACGACAGAGGGCCACACTGGGTCCAGAACCGCTAGTGCTGTCTTCATTTAGCACGGGAGTCCTTCTAGCGCTGTTCCTTTCTTGCATGGGAGATCTGCCAATAGGAGCTCTTACCATACTCGGGCGGTAGACTCTCTCCTCTCTTTCTTTCCAGTGGCGATGTCGGTTGCGGTCTTCCTTGTCTCCTTTGCTGTTCCTCTTTGTGCGGATCTTCGCGCGAGTTCCTTGACAAGGGGCTCAGTGGAAAGGGAATAGTAAGGCGACAGTTTCGATAGGATCTCAAAAATACAACGCTAATAAAATTATAACGTATAATTACAATAATCTAAATTTTCAGCTGTTCCATCTGTTCTCGGGGAGATTCCTGAGCATAACTAACTCTTATTTCTCAACCCGGGGTTATTTAAATAATTCTGTACTGAAATTGAAAAATTGTAAACGGCAAAAATGCAAAATTACGAACAAAAATAATTATTGCAGTAACGGGAGAAAATCTCCACGTTACAAATCCCCCCCCCCCCCCCCCCCACTTATACTGGACGTACTCGCTGAGAGACGGCCAGTATTATACCCTGGACCCGCGAATCATGGCAAGGCATAGGTGAGAGGAAGTAAAGTGAGGTAGTATAACAATATTTTAGAAAGGTACAAATATGAGAATGAGCAGGATAATAACTACCGCATTAAATCAATCGAGAATCTTGTAATATCGTCGATAGTCACGGGAGTGCTAGATTTCTATGACAAAATGGATAATAGACAATTCTTTCATAAAAACAGTTATGATTTCCGACGACGAAGATTATATTTCGCGGGACTATTATTCTGAGAAGGCAAAGAGACATTTTCAACTCCAGGAGTTTTCCGAGGCCTGCCTCTACGTCGGGCAGGTGCAACTGAAGTTTTCTTAGCCGTATCTCTCTCGGTTGTACTAGGGCTCGGGTTACGCAAAGAAAGTTTCGATTTTTCTTTCGGCGCGGCCACGGAAGGCGGCCCTACGAACGGCTTAAGATCCTCGATGTGAACTTTTCTAATGAGTTCGTTGTCGGGATTTCTCAAATTTACAACGGTAGGCGACAGGAATTTTTCTATTACATACGGACCTAAGTACCTGGGCGCTAATTTAGCCGCAAAATGATCGGCTCCCGATGACAGAAAGCGGACGCGCTTCATTACTTGGTTTCCTACTCGAAAGGAAACATCGCGGCGATTTCGATTAAAGTATCGAGCTCGTTTAGCTAGAGCAGTGCTCATGTGCTTTCGTACTAGATCTTGTAACGCGGAAAGCCTTTTTAGGCGGTTTAACCGGGTAGCGGGATCGGTAGGCGATATCTTTTCGGGAGTTTCGTTATTAGCTACGGAGTTCGATAGTAGAGGATGTCTGCCAAAATTTAAAAAGGCTGGAGATACTTTAGTAGTGATAATATCAGCGGTATTAAAGGCAAATACGAACTCGTGCAATTGTAAGTCCCAGTTCCGATGATCATGTCCGATGAAGGACATAATCATGGCCTTTAGTACCCTATTCACGCGTTCCACGGGATTAGCTCTTGGAAATAGGGAGGGATTATCGTATGAGTAATACGATAGTCCTTACATAAGGAAGAGATAGAACGATTTACGAATTCCGTCCCATTGTCCGTGAGCAAAAATTGGGGTTTTCCCCATCGGTTCAGTATGAGTTTTTCGAACGCGCTACCAATGGTTTCCCCTGTTGCCTTACGCAAAGGACAGCACTCAATATATTTCGTGAAATAGTCTTGAAAGGCAACAATGTATTTGTACTGTCCCTTGCTGGGCGGCAGAGGGCCCATTACGTCAGCAGCTACCACCTTCCACGGAACTTCGACGTTCCGCACGCCCATCATACCAGGGGGGCGTCTCGGTGGCACCTTCACTTGTTGGCATGTTATGCATCCTCGCACGTACGAAACGGTATCGGTATACACGGTGTCCGGCATAAGGTATCGATGCCGAAAGGGGTGGTAGGGGGTGAAAAAGGGAGACGAAAAGTCCAATACCATTTTTCAAAATTCGGCTCAATTACCGAGTTATTAATTAAAACGTTCTGGCCAATCAGAACGCCGATGAGGC